>CAOJBI010250160.1:0-11878 GCA_948277035.1 Euphorbia corollata
TTCGAACTACATTGACTTTGATTCCCTATTCAAATTGGGATATGTAGGCCGATCTGTAAATTAATTACGGATTTCAAGTCAAATCATTAAAAAAGCTCTTTTTCAACCTGCATTACATCTTTAGTCCAAAACAACAAGTCCTGAATTGTTCCCCGAACTCAATCTCTGGTTTACATTTTAGGGTTTTCTTAATTGACCTTTAAAAATTAAAATTAAGTGGCGACTCCTTTACATTAGGTTTCATAAGACATCTATCTTGGTCTAAAACCAGTGAGCCTTCTCCCTTCGTTTTGGCGACCGTGTTCACACTATGTGACCTTCTCCTTCCGACAGAACTATGACAACTATGATCAAGCTGGAGTCCCCAAGTTCTACCTCCATGGAAAGAGCTTCAATTGAAGTCTCGATGACTTCATCAAGGCTTTAGGGGTTGACGAACCGTTTAAAGAGATGTGTGATGCTCCTCCCTTCGACTTCAATGCCACAGAGACCTATTTCTCCATCTGCAACAATTATCCAATGATGACCCCTTGGAAATTCGGGGATTCTAAGGCATGTTATATTCATAAATCTCATCTTTGTTATTGCCATATAATTCTTGCTTTTACTTTTTAGGTCGCCATAATTGCTCCGGGACCATCAATTAGAAGGAGCTGAACATTTGTAGAGCATGGCAACCAATAGGAAGCTCCACCTTGGTGCATGGTTAGCCAAGCAGATCCAGTTCATTCTCACTCATGCCAACAACCCTCATATTCTCGGTGCTGTGATTTCTATGCTAGCCCATAGGATGGACCACTTTGATCCCTCTAGCTATACCAAGCTCCCCGAGACCATGCTGCTGAACATGGAGATGTTGGAGAATAGCATTGGGAGCAAGGTTATGCATCCTCCTAGACCCATTAAGATCAAGTCCCCTAATCCTCATATTGAAGAGGAAAAGTAGTTTGACTAGTAGGACCAGCAAGTAATGGATCAGCCAACTCTCGCAGCTTACACCGAGCTCCTAAGGAAGTACAACTCACTTCAAAAGGACTACACTTCACTGTAGAGGCAATATCGAGACCTTTTCCGGGGTAAAATCTTACTTGCTGCTGAAACCCAAGACCTTCAAAATGACTAACTTTTTTGTACTTGGTTTATCTTAGTAAAGTCTCTATGTAACTTTGATCTTCCCCGAGACCTTAAACCATTCTTTTTTAATAGAGTTGGTGGTCATTTTCTTGCTTTTACTTTTCTGTTTTTAGAAGTAATAGTACAATCTAGCTTGCTGGAATGTGACTAGTCCATATGGTCATTTAGAAGGAAGAGGGTCATCTAACTCGTAACTGAAAGGTGACTGTTCCATAGGCATGCTAGAAGGAAGAGCATTGTGAGGCTGGCAACCTAACAATGACTGTTCCATAGGATTTTAATTTTTGCAAATAAAGAAAAAAATCAAAAAGAAAAGAAAAGAGAAAACTTAGAAAAGTTGAAAAAATTTGAAAAACTGTATATAAGTTTTATTTTTGGCTAGTTTATATGGACCCCACCAAGAAAGAAAGAGACCAACTTAGAAGGTAAATATGAAGTATCTTTGTTTACTTTGATCTCTTTTATATTCTGCCAAGTAAATTCTTGGGTTTTCAAGCAGGGTCTAATATGCTTTCTTAAAGATGACTCTTTCATGGGACTCTCAGTGCTTAACAAGGAATTCTGTCAAGGTCATGGTGAACAATCTTAGTCTCTTGTGAAAATGTTAGGATCTTGTGCTATGTTTTGTTTCTTTTCTTCCTGATACTTAATATATACTTGAGGATAAGCATTGAATAAATGTAGGGAGATTTGAGAGGTTGTAAATCCAACATATTTTTATGCATAATTCTTTATCTTTTAGACATGTTTTTAGTCTTTATGGGCTTCGTTACTACCGATTCTAACTATTTCAGGCCGAGAAGGTGATTTGGAGAAAAGATGAATATTATGCCCAAACATCAACATTTCACCGAGATCTCCGTGCGTGGACCGAGACCGGTAGCAAGTCCCGGTAATTTTTGCAACTTACAGAGAATTCTAGAATGTTATACTCAACCTTTTGGTGAAGAAATCAAGTCAAAATCAATCCGGAATCACTGAAGAGGAAAACGTTTATTTTGGAAAAGTGTTCACCAAGCAAAGGAGTTATTTTCCTAATTATACACTATTTGGGAAGGATAAACTCAGCCTATTTGATTCCAAGTTAAAGACTAAAGAGGAAGAAACCTAAAGAGGAAAGGGCACAAAGACTCTTAATTCAAGACTAATTAGGAAAACATCAACTTCAACCTCTATATAAGCAAGGCCGATTCATTGAAGAAAGGATTAGCTATTAGTAGTAATTTTCAGTCGGTTATTATTCTTAGGATTTCAGTTTTTCGGCTTTCGAATATTTTTTTTTTTTGCTTTGTTTTATTATTTTCTTACTTAAGCTTTCAATCCCCAGAGGTTTAATATCTTAGTCTCTTTAGTTTATGTTTTATTTTTTTAAGCTTTTGAATACTTTTTCTTCCTTTAATAAGTTCTAGCAATCTTTAGTTTTAATTATCTTCATTTAATTCTCGCAATTTATTTTCAAGCCTTTACTTTTCATCGCAGTTTATTTTCCAGTCTCTTTATTATTTTATGCTTTTAAATGCAATCATGTCTAGTTAATTTTGTAGTGACTTGATAAAGTAAGGGTTAATGCCATGTTTGATTAGTGTGAGGACCTTATCTTGAATACCATAACTCGTAAGGAGACTTATTTGTCAATCTCAGTACATAATACAGAATCCTCAGTCTCACAATGGTCTGATCTACCATAAGGTAAGTCTTTGTGATTTACAGTTATCTCTAACTTTTGCATCCGTAATTGTGCCTAAGGAAGAGTGAGTAACATCAGTCTCACTGAGACAAGAGAGCGATGATCTAACATCTGTTGGGAGTCTCACTACTTATCGGTTAGGGCTTAGGCTTTTCTAATTTATAAAGCTATTTGTCGATGAGCTTTTTAGCGCGAAGTCGAGAGTCACGGTGAGTAAGAAGGTGATTAAGGTGTGAAGAACAGTCTCCGTACGAAGTGAGGAAGAGTTGTTGATGTTGTACTGTGGGAATGTTAATATAACTAAACCTAAGTCCCGATGTAGTTTATCCCTTATCCTGTGATCACTATGATACATGGTTTACCCTGAATTGGTCATGTCATCCTTTCTTATTGTCTATTTACTATTTTCACCCTTCTTTACTCTCTTTGCCTTTATAAAGACTGAAACTAGGTCACACTTATTACCATTCACTATAAGGTTACTTGTTTGGACCTATCCCTATGGGATTCGACATCTGTTTACCCTATCTCTATATTGTTTGTAGGGAAATATTATTTTTTGGTGGTCTCGACACCTATCAGCATGATCCGCTCGGACCCGATGAGGACACATACCAATTTCGATTTACGGATTTGACACGAGCCAAACGGAGCCAAGTAATCTATTTGTAAATTTTTAAAACCAAAAAAATTGTATTTTGAAAAGTCCGGTTTCGCTAAACGGGCCAAAAACCATGAAAATCGAAACCCGGAATCCGGCTAGGGCTAACCCCCTATGTGGGTAATTAGCACACAGACTAATTGCTCCCCTAGTATAAAAGAGGTGCTTCCCTTTCCCATTTGAGACAAGTTTCAGATTCCGATTCGTGCCAGAGCAAATTTCGTCAGTTTTCGCTTCTAAACGCATCCAAACTTTGTGGGATTCAAGTTCCTTCAATCAAAATCAATTGAGTTATGATTTGAATCAAGTTTTCCACGGAAAATCTCATTTTAAACTCGTGAAAACTCATTCAAAATCAGTTTTACTCGAGCTTATAGCCATAACTCGAGTATAACTCCTTCATATCACCATAAACACTTTCAATTGCTTTTTGTTTTCAACTTTTCTAAAAGTTTTCATCAAATCTACGACAAAATCGGTCCCAAACCGGCTATTACATCATCCTGGAACAACGAAAAGGTAACTTAGGGCATTGGCTCTAAGCCTTAAACTTTTTACATTCGTTTTTATTACATTCAACACTGCATGCTTGAGTAAATAGCCACTGGAGCTGCTTTACTACTTTTCAATAAAAATGTGTTAATATGTGTAAACAAGTTTGCAGGTAAAGATCGGATATCCCAAATTAGGGGAAACTCCATCCGGATGACTTGGGAAAATCCTAAGTAGCGCTGTTACTCTACTAAAATTCCGGCTCATTTTTATTGTTTTATTAAGCCGTCGTAATGCCGAAATTATCATTCAAGTCATGATTCTTGATTGTTGAATAATTTAGTAACTATTATATCCAAACTCAGAATATCAATTTTCAAGGTATAAAATCCCATTACGGATCAATATACCACAATTCCCGGTGGAGCTGAACCGGGTAGCGACTCTTTTTCCGTAAAATAGGGTTTTAACCTTATTTGACTATTTTCATTATATCTTTAAGAAAATGAAGTTGAAAATGATTTCTCTTAAATGAATCTGTTCCCCAGAGAGCAAACGCCTTTAACCTCTTATTTATAAAACCAAATCCGGGTGAATTCATGCCTCGCACAGTTCGACCCATTTCACTACTTTTCCTTGACAAAAAGGACCGCTCGCTCACAGTGGCGATTCTGCTGGGGACTTTATTTTTATTAAAATCAAAGTTTTATAAAAATCAATTTTTGATATAATAATGAGTTTTTATTCAAAAACCGATAATTGTGACGTTTATGATGAGATTGCTATTATGCAAAATTCTAGGATTGCATTTGCACTTGCATAAGCTCACCTGACAGCCAATTTAGGTGTCTTTTGGTGAAGTATCACTCAAGTTTGCTTAGGGCTTGGGGATATGGATCTGATCACACCCCTTGCGTAACGTACAAAGGGCTTTGATTCATGTAGGATCAGAGTACCTGAGTATATTATATGAGGAAAGAGTTACTTTGGTTCGTTTTAGGGCCATCAAACTTCGGTACAAAAAGGCGCAGGGTACCTTATTCGCACCCTTTCTTGAGACCGAAGCCCAGCATATATATGAACCATAGATACTTTTCTATAGGTTTACCCTAAACCTTGTGAGAACAGGAGTAGACTTCGCTAATCCCCTGTTGACATGAAAGCGAAGTAACCAAATGGAGAATATGGGCGGTAGGCACGATCTAACCGTTTGCTCCTTGTGCAGGTTTTATATATAACATTAAAATGTAAAAGTTGCGCATATCATCACAATTATGTGAAAAACTAACCATATCTTTATGCAGTCATGATATTTATCGTGTGACATTGCATTTCCCCTAGAAATAGGACTTCGAAAATACGAATCAAGACCATAGAGTCACCTCGGCTACTAAAGCCATATATCCGACTCATAGAAGCCAAATTTGACCCTAGAGTCTCAGTGACCGTAAAAGTCACTATTTTGACTATAAAAGTCCCGTTTGATCAAAAAGTCAAACTTTTCCAAATTCGACCCTAGAGTCCCAATGACTGTAAAAGTCATTATTCCGACTGTAAAAGTTAACTGTTTGACCAAAAAGTCAAACTTTTTCAAATTCGACCTTAGAGTCTTAGTGACCGTAAAAGTCACTATTCCGATTGTAAAAATCAAATGTTTGACCAAAAAGTCAAACTTTTCCAAATTCGATCCTAGAGTCTTAGTGACTATAAAAGTCACTATTTTGACTGTTAAAGTCAACCGTTTGACCGAAAAGTCAAAAATTTCCATATTTGACCCTAGGGCCCCAGTGACTGTAAAAGTCATTATTCCAACTGTAAAAGTCAATCGTTTGACCAAAAAGTAAAAAATTTCCATATTTGACCATAGAGTCCCAGTGATTGTAAAAGTCAACCGTTTGATCGAAAAATCAAACTTTCCTAAACTTACACCGACCTAAGAGTTGAGTCACTTAAGAACCATCGACTAATATAATCAACACATCTTGACTATAAAAAGTCATTTTGGACCAATGAGTCAATTTTGACCGATCCAAAAGTCGAGTCACTTCAAAACCAACCCCGAGGTCGTAATCCACTAATGTAGTCAATACATCTTGACTATAGAAAGTCATTTTGGAGCAATGAGTCAATTTCGACCGATCCAAAAGTCGAGTCATTTCAAAACCGATCTCGAGTGGTAACCAACTAATATAGTCAACACATTTTGACTATAGAAAGTCATCTTTGGACCAAGGAGTCAATTCTAACCCACCCTAGAGGTGAGTCACTTTGAAACCAACCTTGAGTTGTAATCGACTAATATAATCAACATAGATTGGCTATAGAATGTCATTCTTAGACCAATGAGTCATTTGGCTATGAATTAAAATTTAATCAAGATAATCTCTTAGATGCCTTCAACTTATGATTCATATGTCTTGAGTCACCCTTTTCTATGTTTCGTAGCTGTTTAGATTTATTGTTTCTCCAAGTATTCCTCAAGCATTTAGGATGAATGCTTCAATTCTTGAGTCTTACACGCATCCATGCATACATACATACATACACATTTTCATACAACTAGATTAGAAGCCAAAGGGCTAAAGCCTACACTGCATTTGCTAACACTTGATCAGTTGCGTTTTCAGGTTGGAAATGTACTAATACTTGTTTAGAATGCACTATAGACCTAGAAAGAATCAGGCACCCTCCAATCTTAGAATCTCTCGAAGAATTCTTTTCTGAGTCCATACATAAAGATGATATGGCCAAAAGAAGAGAGTTTGATGAGAATTTCTCAAATTTTATTAACACGCCAGAGTTTCAGAACTATCTAAGGAACATAGTTGCTTCTGGGTCTCAGAGGACTTCAGAATAGGAGGTTGAACTGAATGAATTAAAAGCCAAGCTGGCAAGTCTGGAAATTATGGTTCGGAAAGCAAAGAAGTCAGCAGGGTCATCAATGTGACAATGTCTACATCTGAACAAATACTGGTTGAATGAGTCTGAAGCTCTTCCTCCGAACTTCGTTATGCCTTATATCATTCCTTATAATGGCACAAGGTATCCGCATGCTCACATAGAAGCTTATCTAAGAATCATGATGGGGATGCCAATACCCGAGGTACACACTGTTAATCTTTTTCAAACTACTCTCCGTGGTGATGCTACTGATTGGTACATGAGTTTGCCATCGGAAGTAAAGTCAGACTGGAAGAATTTAGGTTCAGCCTTTATTGAGAACTATGCCTTAATCTCAAGCTGAAGACTACTCTTCAAGATCTCGAAAGGGTGCGTCAACGCCCTAATGAGACTTTCGAAGATTATTATCTTCGATAGATGCCTGTCAAAACATTGGTTACTAGGGCTCCAGACCAAGAGGCCTTGATTGTTAAACTCGTAGAAGGGTCAAGCTAGAAATATCGAGACGAGATGAAAATGAAGCACTTCGAAACCTTTAATGAGGTTGTTGGTTATGCTAAGAAGATAGAGAAGTATGAAGAGGAGGATAAACTAAAGAAAGAGGAGTACCAAGCCTTTGAAAAACCAATGAGTTTTGAAAAATGAAGCACATCTCGGCAAAACAACTCCAGTTATGCCAAAAAAAGTCCTCAAGCCCTGTTAAGATTGTTGCAGCTACTCAGGTCCAGGCTCATCAATCTATTTCCCCATGGGTGGAATCCTTGTCTAAGATTTTTACTAAGCTAAGGATGGCTAATTTCTTACAAAGCCTCAAACCATTCACTCCACCAGCAGTAGCCGATCATGATAATTTCTGCATTTATCATGTCATGAAGGGTCATCATACTAATGAATGCACTTGTTTGCTAAAGGACTTGCAGCAAATATTTGCTGATGGAAATGTCGAAGAGCCAGTAAATGTCATAAATGTTAGAATTGGAGGGGATAGTAACCAGCAAGATATCTTTGAGAATTTTCACCACATCCCTGGTTGGGGTGAAAATCCCATGTTCGAAAACTTGGACATTATGTACCAAGTTGATCAGTACATCTAGGAAATCATAAGAGAAGGGAGGATTTATTACTGTGTCCCAAGAGGGATGATTTTCTGGGGAAACACATATCCGCCTGATCACGAGGAAAGATTCACCCACTTTATGCACGCTAGGAGAATACTCGTCATGGGATTTACTTCTCAATTCCCAAGGTTATTTGCTGGTCCGGTACTTGAATGGTTCAATTCACTTCCCATAGAGAGGAATTGCAATTGGATTTACCTCTCGAGAGCCTTCATGCATTATTTCATGGTTACCTATCCCAATACTTCTGGAATTCGTTGATGGGAGGAACCTGAGATTGATATACATAATAGGGGATGGGAAATACCTTCCCATCCTCCGGTTCAACCTATTGCTCCTCCTCCATACATGAACCCGGATTATGAAGGAAGTTTTCAATTTGTATTTGGGAACTTTTCTAACTAGAACGTCTTGCCTCAGTATACCACTGAACAACAGCAAGAAGAGTTGTATGATCTAGAACGTGCGTGGAACAATCCCAATTATTGGAATGGATACTTCAGTCTAGAGAACCTGCAAGATGAACCTTCGACCTATTTCAGGAAGTCAGGGAAGAGTTAGATGATTATGGAAAAATTGTCAATGAAGCTTTTCAAGATCTTGAAAGGATGAGGATCGAGTTTAATGAAATGTATCAGCAAATCAATGATGATCAAGAACCCGTTCCCCGAGACCCTGAAGTCAATCCTGAGGCAGTTTTGGAGGAAGAAGATCCGGAGGAAGAACCTGAGGAGGATTCGGAAGAAGATCCAAAGGAAGAAGACCCAAGAGAAGATTCAGAGGAAGAAGACCCCGAGGAAGATCTGAATTGGGAAAATAATGATAATGAAGTTGTGGTTCCTGATTTGGATCGTCACTTAGAACTAAATAATTAGAATGCTAATTAAGTAAACGAAGCGAGAAATAGAGTCAACTTCAACTTTGGCCCATGGAGAGTACAATCTCCGATCATGAAGTTCCTAATCCACTTTGGAACGTTAATGATGAGAATAATTGGCACCAGCACGTAGAGCAAGTAGATATTCAAGCCATAGCAAGATGGGCTGTAGACTTCGAAGATGAGATCGAGTTTGAGGAGTTCATGCTTGGCAATCCTGATGGTGAAGTTGAAAACTAAAGGCCGCCATCCGATTATGAGGAAGAATTTGATGTTCCATTAATCAATTAGCCTGGTGAATTTGAGCACGACAATGAGCACATATATCATGGGTAATTGATCAATTCTGATAGTGAAAGTTACTATCAAGAGACTGACTCAGATGACTTTGGGTCTACCGGGATTCAAGGTTTTGGAGAATTTACAAATTTTGACGAGGATAGATGAATCAACATGATAAGGGAGCTCGACCAAGATCCAAGTCTAGAATATATCATGGAAAGGATTCGGGCCGAAAATAGGCAAACAGCACTTATGAATCGAGTTATGGATACTAATCTCGATACATATTATCACCTTGTGTTTGACGGTTCCCAAGATCCTGCAAACCTTCTTAGGGGTTTTGTTATCTACATGAACTGTGAAGAAGTACACTTTTCCTATTGGCCAAAAACGTTTCGGCTTACTCTGAGTGGCAAAGCCCTAGTTTGGTTCGAAGGGTTAACTCTTTATCCAAAAAAATTCTAGAACAATCTTGCGGATCAATTTTTAGACTATTTCACATGGATTGATCCTCCGGCAACTGCTTTGCCAGAAAGAACGCGTTCAGGTTTTCCATTACGATATATGTCATGGGAGAATGCTAAAGAAATACTTCCCACATCCGTGGAATCTTCGAAGAATTACCCTTGGTATGTGGAAAAGCTAGAAATTGTTTTCGAATAGTCGAATCTGAAGAAGTTCATGTATTGTGACACTCTTGATATGCTTGGAGGAAAAGAACCTAAGCAAGGAGCTTCTTCCTTATCAATTAACATGATTCAAATTGGTTTCCTTAACAATTCGGTCCTTTTCCGTGTATTACAAGTCAATTCCGTTGATCAGTCGCAAAGGAAAGCACCTTTCATGGAATGGCCATTTGTGGCAAATGAGCATGTAGTTGCAGTTGCTAAAGCTAAACCTCTCGGCTTGAAAGATATAATGCTTGATGAAGACTTTAATGAGTTCGAGGTCTTTGAAACAACATACCCGCCTCCGGAATATGTGAGCCCGATTACAAATTAACCACATATGGTTGCAACTCGACCTCTAGTAAAAATCGGAGTTGAGGAAACTATAATTGATCAGTTGAAATCTAACCAGGAAAACATGAGCCTTTTGGAACTTCTAATCAAATCCCATGAGCATAAGATGGCTATTGTTAGGAGGCTGATAGAAATAGAGAGTTCACCAACTGCCTAACCAGAACAAGTCTGTGCTCTGCTCAATACTGAAGTCACTACGATCATTCCAGACATCGTATTCACAGGTCCAAACTTATCAGATGAGGGAAATAGACAAAATAGAGCACTTTATTTGAAAGCTAATGTGTTAGGGAGGATAATGCCTTGCATTATGATTGATGATGGTTCTGCTCTTAATGTCTATCCAAGATTGATACTCCCAATGCTCGGTTTAAGCAAGGAAGCATTGAAGAAGTCACAACAGTCATAAAAAGCCTACGATGATTCAAAAAGAGCCGTCATCGGTACATTCGAGGCAGAAGTGACCTTCGATGAAATTTTATCTCTAGTATTGTTCACAGTAATTGACATTCTAGTAACCTTTTCTCTGCTACTCGGACATCCATGGTTCCACGCCTTATGAGGGGTTCCGTCTACCCTACATCAGAAAATCAAGATTCTCTTCCGAGGAAAAATCATTACCCTGTAAGCAGACAAGGGATCCACAAATGTAGCACTCAATGTCATTGAAAATAACATGAGGGGATTCACAGTAGCTGCTATAAAAGACGATCAAAATGACTAGCCGCAGGAATACTGGAGTCCGTGGATCAAGAAATACATGCAACGAAACCATCCGAACTTGGAGCACAGGGCCAAGGCATACCCACTTTTAATATTGGGCTAGGAGAATTACGGCCTACAGGCTTAGGATACAAAGGACCTAGACACACAAGAGGCAAGCTTTCAAGGCATAACCGTTTCAGACGAGCAAAGCAAGGCCCTTAAGATGAGACTCCATAACCTGTTACCCACATGTCAAAGACTCAGCCAGGATTTGAAATTTTCTCAAACATTGTGGACTTCGGCAAATACGGAGCAGGTCCAATTACTGACATGATTAGGGATAAGAAAATAGTGGAGCAGACAATGAATCTTGTTGGCAAATTTATTGGAAAAGTTGAGGGAGTTAGCAAGTACATTTTTACCAAATTTAGGAGGTTGATAGAAAATTTTCAAAATTAAAAATGTAAATAATGAAATATATTAAATTCAAGGTATTAAATATGTATTAAGTAAAAATAGTTAACAATAACTTTTAAAATTTTTCTACAAACACGACTGTTTTTTCTAGTTTAAATATGATAGTCACTGTTGAAAGGCAAAAGAGCACCGAAGTTGCGAAACAATGGATGTGGAGGGTTCATCAAAGCCGATGATTGCAACACAGCAAGAGATGGTGGAGGCAAGGGTGCCCATCCCTTATAGAGACCAGTGCGCCCACCTGCTTATCCCTCTCAACAAGTGCCGCCAGGCCGAGTTCTATCTTCCCTGGAGGTGCGAAAACGAGCGCCACTCTTACGAGAAGTGTGAATACGAACTTGTTATGGAGAGGATGCTTCAGATGCAGAAGATCCGTGAACAAGAGAACCTTAAACATCCTCAAAAAAATCAAGGAAATATAATTCCTCCTCTTTTCCCTAAACCTGCCAACGCCTAGCTGCTGCGCCTCTGTTTCTTCTTCTCTTCTTTTATCGGTAAGTGTTTTCCCCTTAGATATTGCAC
>CAOJBI010250370.1:0-10942 GCA_948277035.1 Euphorbia corollata
AGAAACTTTTTCTAATCATGTTCTTTTTCTAAGCTGACGAAAAAGACAATTTCCCATTATTATTATGCTGTGTGGTGTGTAACATGTTAATGCATGGTATAATAATTATTATACATGGTATAATGACTTATAATTAGTAAATAGAAACCAGGTATAATAACCGTTATACCAGGTATAACAGCTGTTATACCAGGTATAATAGACGTTATACCAGGTATAATATCTGTTATACCTGGTATAATAAATGTAAAAATAAGCAAGGCCATTAATGTACAAGTAACATCAATTATAAACAGATCACGTTGTATCTTCAATGCGTAAATTTATTTGAGATAAAAGAAAATATTATAGTCGTTATACCAAGTATAATAGTCGTTATACCAGGTATAATAGTCGTTATACCAGGTATAATGATCGTTATGCCAGGTATAATAGCTGTTACACCTGGTATAATAAAAGTAAACCAGAAATTAGTGGGTTCTAAAAATATTATACTGAAATCTTGTATAAAGAAAAAGAGAAAGTTAAAATCTTGTATAAATAAAAAGAGAAAGTTAAGTTATGGCATATGTCAAAAATATTATGTCTTTTTCTTGTAAATGACTAAATTTCCCTATCCTTTATCATGACTAAGTACTGAATGACCAATCCCCTCCAAATAAGGAATTATACAGAGATTTCTTCCTTATATATGTATGATAATATATACAAATAATTTGATAGATTGGTAGTATACACAAGTTAGAAAACTAACATCAATATTTGGGGTGGAATTTTCAAGGCAGAGAATTTGTGAATTGTGTAGTATTTGATGTTAGGATGTGGCGACTAGTAATGCAAAAGGCGAAAAAACATAGAGAACATCTAAATTATGTTGAAGAATTGACAAATTTTGTTTTGAATCAATAACTTAAATATATTAATTTCCTCTAAAAAAATCATAAAAATGAAAGTTTTAAAGGTTATTTAGTTGAAAGTTAAATGTAACTGTTAGCACGGTCCATCCGATGAGGACATTATACATTATTTCTTAATCAGGAAATTTCAGGAGCCAGTATGAGACTATATCGTGTTTATTCATAGTCAAAGCTCAAAATTTGAAAAATCACATTCCGCAGAAGATATTGATTTATGTTAAGAATCAAATGGGACAAAAAGTCAACTGGTCAAACCTAATAATGGGTTGATCGGCCATTTACTTAGTAATGGGCCTATCGGTCATTTACTGGATAAGAAACCGACTCAACGACAAGATAGGAAATTATTTTCTTATCTTTATTCAGTAACTGGCCGATCGTCTAGTTACTAAGTAATGGGCCGATCGACCAGTTACTTAATTTGAGGCTTATAAACTGGCCTCATTTCTCTGATATCGGGGGGTTCGAAAATTAAAAAATATATATTTTTATTTTCTTTATATTCAAATCACTTTGAACTCGGTTTTCGCTTCATTCAAGTTTAAAATTCGGGTTTTGATTTCAAAATCAAATTGTTTTCTCAGTTACTATTTTTGAGTCGAATTTCGTCAACTTTACAAAGATTTCACTGTAGCATCATGAGTTTTTTGGAGTTCGTTTTCTCGTCTCAATTTTACAAATCACAATTTCCGTAGCACCGAAAAAATCATTTTCATCATCAATCTCATCATCATCATCATCAGTTCCTAACTGGCTCTCGTACAAATCCTGGACAAACTAGAAAAGTAAGCTAAGGGTAATTCCAACCTAATTAAAAATTTTATTCTTTAATTTCAATTTCATTTTGTCATTTAATTTTATTTATCTGTTTATATTTATATATATCTACATATATCTATATAGATATATTTATTTGCTTATTAATTTTTGCCATATAATGGGATAATCAATGTTATTTTGTGGTGATATTTGTTTATATGTATTACCTAATATATATATATATATATATATATATATATATATATATATATATATATATACACATATATTATTTAATGAGGTGAAAATCTCATTATTATAATTTATGTTTATATTTTTATTTATTTATTTACCATATAGTGGGATGATAAATCTCATTTTGTGATGATCTTAACATAATTATTATAAAAATCCCCATGTTAACATTATGTTAAATAGAGGATAACCAATTTACTAATTTATTAGTATATTGACTTACTAACGTTACTGACTTATTAACATATTAACATACTAACACACTAACAGTAGTTAAATTCCCTAATAGTAGTTAAATTACTACATGACTAACATTTATTTTGTCATTTATTTTCTTACAGTCTAATCTAACATTTATCTTTCAGTAATTTACTTATCAGTATTATTCACCATATTTTGTTAGCGGATTCGCTACGTCTTGTGGTGATTTTATTTTCTTTATTTTAATTTACTTAACTATAATTCTCTAATATCGGGAAGAAAGCTGCTAACATTTACATTTTCGTAACTAAAATTTTATTCAATGTTACCAACATTTATTTATTGCAACTAACCCGCTAACAAATGTTCATTGTTATTATACACTAACGATGTTTTCTGTGTAACAGGTTTATTGTATTGTTTTATGCAAAATAAATAAAAACGGGCATAGGAAATATTTTTTGATTTATAATAAACTCATGGAATATCAAAATATCTTAAATCAAACATAAAAAGTAACTGTTTTGTCTGAATCCAGAATCTCTCATTTTGATATTTAAATTTAAATAAAAATGAATTTTTATACCATAATTTTCTGGTAGAGCTGAACCAGGTGGCGACTTTCACTTTACAAAATAAAATGAAGTTTTAAACTTTGTTTTAATTCAATCAAAAAGTTGTGATAATGACTCCTCGTATCAAAACCCATGAGATATTTCAGTGGAAATTTATCACAGTATTTCATCACAACCTCGCAAAGAATTTCACCAACGGTTTTCTACAAACCAAGTAAACTTAAACAAAAATGCTTTTCGAGCACTCGCCCCGCGCTGTCCATGGAAAGTCTCGCCCGCTCACAGCAACCAATACTGCATCTAAAGACACTCAATCAAAAACCAGTTGATCTCTTGCAAATTTTTCACACAGAATAAAGCTTTGTTTTACTTTATACCGCATAGAGCATTTGAAAATTGCACAAAAGAAATTAGTCCGACTTCCAAGTCACAAAAAATAGGCATGATACTAAAAAAAAAATGTTTGGCATAATGTATAGGACCCTCTAAAAAAAGAGTAAAATAAAAATGCTATTTACCCTTTGAATTTTTAAAAGTTTCAAATATCCCACGAACTTGTAAAAAATGTATCATGTTTGCTCTCGATGCCACGTTTCAGTTTCTGTTTGTGAGGAGAATAATGAATATTTGAAAAGTCAAAGAAACCACAAATGACATGTGGCATTAAAAGGGGGTAAACTAGTGAACATCATACAAGTTTATGGGTTATTTGAAACTTTTGAAATTTCGGGATTTAAATGAACGTTTATGGATTTAAACTAAAAATAACATATTTTGGTTGTATTTCTCCCGTCTCGTCTTCTACATTAGATTCAGTTGTTATAGATCTACTCTCACTAAATACAATCTCAACTATTTCGATTTAAACAGTTGAAAAATAATGTGTTAGAGATTGATAATATACATATTTTGTGGTAATAGAAATTAAGGAAGCTTAACAAAACACGTAGCACCAGTAAAATTGCTCTGCCATGTGCCACAGTAAAATATTAACATAATATAATTTATTTGAAGCTTTGAGGAAAAGTATTTTATAGTATTATTCATTTGTAAAATTTGATAAAGTTCCTTTACAGAAAGAATACGTGGTATAAAAAACTTTAAAAAAAATATTTTTAATATTAAATTATATCATGATAAAGAATAATTATATCTACTTTTAACTCAAATTTTAAGTAGATTTATAAAAATACAATATACCTTAGTTTTAAATTTTGAATTTTTTTCTTAGCATTACAAATATTTTTTTGTTCAAAATATGACAATAAATTTTAGAAAATAATAAAAAATGAAAAAATTTCTGAAATTTATTCAAATCTTGACATGTATATAAATAATAAGATTAAATTATGAAAATATTAAATTAATTTAAAAATTATTTGTAACATCGTTATTTTGAAAAAAATGTACTTTTTTTAATCATCTTTATATCAAATAAAATTTTTCACAACCCATTTTGCAAATTAATAAAGCAACATTGTACTCTCTTTTTTTAGTTTACCTTTCTTAATTCACAGTATTAATGTTAGACCGTGTATCATTAATTTGGCACATAAACCAACCAATTTTTATAGTTATTATGTATCACACGTCACATTGAATATTGACCAAGCCAAGTATGAATGCTTATATCCTACCCAACTTTTTATGTATTGCATACTTTTAACTAATTTGGAAAACCTTGCCTCATTAATACCTTAATCTCTTTAGCCTTTAAGTTTGTTGATTAAGGGGAAAAAAGTCTATATAAGTTTGTTGGTTAAAGGAGGAAAAAGTCTAAGAAAAAGTCAATTAAGGTTTTGTCTCATTCCTCTACTTTTGTTTTATTATCTTTCTTTTTCTTTATTTTTTCAATTTCTGTTTGCAATAATAATATGTATCTACTACTTTTTTAATCACCAACTACATGAGTATCTTCTTCAATCAAGGATTCCGTTGCTACGTAGCTCAATTTCGATAGTTTTACAATTTGGTTGGATTTCTTTTGCCTTTAGACAAGATACTTGTTGATCTTTCACGGTAAACACCCAATCTATCTCTGTTCAACAAGATCGTTTCAGATCTGCAACACTGATTGATGTTATGGTATAAGCATGTGTTCTTATGGTTGTAAAATTTCGAAAGCGTTAGCTAGAGATTAATAAAATATAGGGTGCAATATTTACTAGATTAAGTCTTGCCTAATGGCATGTTTGTCTTACTGCGAAAATAAGTTTAGTTTGTTATGTATTTTGTCAGTATTTTAACTTTAGTATTATGTTTAAGTAGTTTCTGAATTGTCTATGATAATCGATCTGCGGACCATGCTGCATAATTGTTAAGTAAAGCAGCTGATTCTTCGACATGTAAAATGACTTATCCACTTTTGATTAGAGTTGCAATTACATATAATTTGATATAATAGACTATATTCTTCGCTACAAAAAATAATTTAGAATCTTTCATGTTTTTTTTAATTTAAAAGGTGACATGAATTACAAAAATATCAATAAGGATAAAGTCTAGGGTTTGCTCCTAGGTTCTGGCCGTCTAGGGTTCTACCTAGTAATCTTGATTGTTACGTTTGTTTCTCAGTCTCAGTTTCGTTTGGATTCTGTTTGCTGGAGTCTGCTTCAATAGAATGGACGAGGATGAGATTCTTAGAAGGAAGTATGAGGCCCTAACCATCGAAGAAGAGGCAGACGTAGAGGTGCAACTGCCGGAGAGAGAACCAAAGAATCCTGAATTCTTTTTTGTAGGACAAGTGCAATCTGATAAAGAGGTAAACGAGATGGCATTAAGAAGGACTCTAGCAGGCTTATGGCAGCCGAAGTATGGAGTCAATGTTAAAAAGTTACGTAGTTGCAATCGTTTTCTTTTTAAATTTTTCCATAATGTCGATTATGAGAGGGTATGGAAGGGAACCCCATGGTCGTTTAATTCGAAGTTGTTAGCCCTGTCTCCGCTAGCGGAAGGTGAAGATCCTGAAACTATTCTAATTTCCTCCTCACCATTTTAGGTGCAAGTATTTGGGGTTCCATTGGGTTATGTATCGACAAACTTATGTGAGGCAGTTGGTAATTTTGTAGGGTCATACCTTGATGCAAATGATAATAATTTCAGAATTGCTAGTCCTATGTATCTATGTATTAGAATTCTGGTTGATATCACTAAACCCATCAAGAGGAAAATGCGTATCAGAATTAATGCAGGTAGTCATGTGGTATTACAGTTTCGATACGAAAGATTGCCGTCTTTTTGTTATATTTGTGGCATGTTCCAACATACGGAAAGTCTTTGCCCGTTGCTATACTCACAGACAGGAGCACCGTCGAGGTTATATGACCAATCTATAAAAGCTGTAAGCCATCGTATGCTGCCGACGGAGGAGGATAAATGGCTTAGGGACGAGGATGGTTATAAGTTTAGGCCGGATGGAGGAAGTAGTGGCGAGAATGACATGCCTGACTTGGTAAGTGATGTTGCCATGTAAATACATGCAACAAGGACGTATTTAAAGTAATGTGGTAATAAGGAGAATGAAGTGCTGCCCCTAGATGCAAAACGTAAGAGAATTAATGTCAGTGACTCTTTAATGGCAATAGATACATATGGCTCTTTTAGCAACGAAAATGGTTTTTTAAACGCGGGCTTCGAAGGGGGAGTTCGCGAGAACAAATGAAGCTTTTGAGTTGGAATTGTAGAGGTTTGGGTATGGCCTCTACGGTTCGTGAATTGCAGGACCTTGTATCTTGTTTCATGCCCGATGTGCTATTTTTGATGGAGGTTAAAGTGGATTGGGGAAGGGTTGAAATTGTAAAAAATTGTATTCGATTTGAGGGTCTTTTCTATGTATCTCATGTTAATAATGGAGGAAGGTTGGATCTTATGTGGAAGAAGAAAGAGTTACTACAACTTAACAAATTTAGCCGGAATTATATTGATGTTTTAGTTAAGGGGAAGGAGGATAATTGGAGGCTCTCTTGTTTTTATGGGTTCTCGGAAGGTAGTAGGAGAAGGCGTCAGGAATCTTGGGACTGTTTGAGAACGTTGAGAGCCATTGATAATCTACCGTGGTGTGTCATTGGAGATTTTAACGATATGTTGACAGTCAATGAGAAGATTGGCGGAAGGCCTCGTGCGATGGGATTGCTAAATGGTTTTAGAGAAACTTTGAATTGGTGTGGTTTGGTAGATATTGGCATGACGGGCTATCAGTTCACGTGGGAAAGGGGGAGATGAACCTCAAATTGGATGGCTGAGCGTCTTGATCGAGTTGTGACCAACACGCAGTGGAGTGAAATATTCTCCGCGGCAAGAGTGGATAATATCATTACTGCGGAATCAGACCATACGGCTTTACTGCTCCATTGCAATCCATTTTCTACGAGTAGGCTGCCCCAGTTTAGATTTGAGAACACGTGGGCTTTAAATTCAGAATGCAGGGTGCTAATTGATAATATTTGGTCGAAACACAAGCACTTGGCTTTACTAGATAAGTTAAGTATTTTGGCAGGTTAACTTGAAAATGGGGGTAGAGGCCAAAGGGCTTTGTTCAAAAAGAGGTTAAGAAGGTGCAGAGAAGAGCTGAAGGGGCTTCAAATGGACCATGGATGGGATGTTGCTGATGAGTACATAGCAAAGAAAGCGGAGTTGGGTGATCTATTGAAACAACAAGAGGAGTACTGGCAGCAGTGTGCTAAGGTAAATTGGCTACAAGGTGGGGATCAGAACTCGCGTTTTTTCCACCAGTCAGCTTCCAGTAGAATGCGGAAAAATAATTTCAAACAACTGAAGAATGAGGAGGGAGATTGGGTCCAATGGGGTCAAGGCTTAGAGGAGGTAATACAAAGTTACTATGTGTCTTTATTTCATTCAAATGGGTCGGACTGCTCGAATATAATGAATTTAATCCAGCAGCGTATTCATCTCAGTTGCAAGCAGAGTTGATGAGACCTTTCACAAAGGAGGAGGTTAAGTTGGCTCTCTTTCAGATGAGTCCTGATAAAGCGTCGGGACCAGACGGTTTCAATCCGGGCTTCTACCAGAAGTTCTGGAGCATAGTCGGAGAGGAGGTAACGAAATTTTGTTTGCACTGTATCCATACTAATTGGCTTCTTAGTGGCATTAATAATACAAACGTAGTGCTGATCCCGAAAAAGAAAATCCATGAGAGGGTGAACGACCTCAGACCGATTTCTTTATGTAATGTTCTCTTTAAAATCATGTCTAAGATGGTTACTAATAGAATCCAACCAGTTATGGATTTGATTACATCAGAGGTCTAGAGTACGTTCATTACTGGACGAACGATCACCGATAACATCTTATTAGGTTTTGAAGTTAATCATTATATGAAATGAAAAAGGTTGGGGAAATCGGGTTTATGTTCTCTTAAAGTTGATATGTCGAAAGCCTATGACAGAATTGAATGGGATTATGTTCGATTTATGCACTTGAAAATTGGTTTTCCGAGTCCCCTTGTGAATTTGATTATGCTATTTGTTACGACTGTTTCATACAAGTTTACTCACAAGGATGGGACTTTTCAGGCTTTCCGACCAAGAAGAGGTTTACGTCAAGGTGATCCATTATCGCCTTACCTATTTATATTATGTACCGAGGGACTCACTACACTTATAACTGACCGTATCAACTCGGGTTCCCTTCATGGGTGTAAGTTATCCCCTCATGCCCTTGTTTTATCTCATTTACTGTTCGCTGACGACAGTCTCTTTCATTTTAAAGCTAATAAGGATGAGGCTGAAGTGCTGCGGAACTGCTTTATGATTTATGAGAAAGCTTCAGGCCAAAGGATAAACTATCAAAAATCGTCAATTTCCTTTAGTCCGAATGTTACAAGCAATGCAAAAAGAGAGATTGTATTGGAAGTAATGGAAATGGAGGATCATGGATTGTATCTTGGGCTCCCGTCTTTAATTGGCAGGTCAAAGAAGCAGGATTTTGATTACATCCTAGATAAGGCTCATAAAAGAGTACTGAGCTGGAAGAGACGTAGGCTTTCGATCGGAGGTAAGGAAGTGCTTTTGAAATCAGTGGCGCAAGCAATACCCCTCTATGCTATGCAAGTGTTTCGTTTACCTAGCTATTTAATTGCGAGTCTTGAGAAATTTTTTTCAGATTTCTAGTGGGGTAAGTCACTACACTGGATGCGTTGGGAACGGTTGTGTTTAGAAAGGGATAAAGGTGGCTTGAATTTCAGAAAACTCAGAGAATTTAATTTAGCTATGTTGGCTAAGTAGGTGTGGAGGATCTTAACACAGTCGAACCTTCTCATGAGCAGAGTATTCAAGCATAAATATTTTAAGAACTGTACTATTCTTGAGGCAAATGTGACTGCCAATTCGAGTTTCACCTGAAAGAGTATTATGGCAGCAAAATAAATAGTGAGGCAAGGGATTGGGATGAGGATTGGAAACGGAAGCAAAATCAGAATTTGGAGAGATGGATGGTTGATTTCGGGCCAGAATCAATTGATTAATTCCGTAATACCTCTCGGTAAGGAAGATGACACAGTGGATAGGCTTTTCTCAGAGGATGGGTTGAATTGGAATCGGGAATTGCTAACCGAACTCTTCCCCGAAGACATTCAGCAAGAAATTATTAAAATTAAGATACCATGGTTCAAAGATGAGGAGGATTCATACTATTGGCGTTTTGAGCAAAATGGGGCTTTTACAGTAAAGTCATGTTACTATGCTCTATTGAAAGAGAGTTAATCAAATAGCTTACCTTCTAATTTTGTTGATGGCATATGGAACAAAATCTGGACTTTGAAGATTCCAGTGAGGGTGAAATTGTTCCTCTGGAGAACAGCAACGGCGACCCTTCCGGTGACGGTGGCACTGCAGCAAAAGGGAGTGGAGATTGATCCGATTTGCTCTCTGTGTCGGGATGGAGTGGAAACGATCTATCATGCACTTGTGACTTGTCCTTTTGCAATTATGATCTGGAATGAATTTTTTGGGAATGGATGGCCAGTTGGTGTATCGAATTTCACAGCTTGGTGGTCTTGGGTGATGAAGCAAGATGATGATTTGTTGGGTAAGGTGGGCTGTGTCCTTTGGGCGATATGGGCTAGCAGAAATAATTGGATTTGGCAAGGAAAGTTCAAGATTGCATCTCAGGTTATTGGGCATGGAATGGGTTTTCTAACAGAGTGGGTAAAGGCAAATAAGGCAGATTTTGTTACCCTTCGGGTTGATAGGGTTGCGAAATGACGTTTGCATAGTTCGGGTTGGATTAAATGCAACGTCGACACTAGCATTTTTGAGCAGGGCAGAAGGATGGGGCACGATTGTATGGTTCGAGATAGTCAGGGCTCTTTTGTTTCGTCTCGTTCTTGCTTGTTGGAGGGCCAAAGTGATGCAGTGTTAGCCGAAGCTCTTAGTTGCAGGGAAGCTTTGAGTTGGCTCAAGGAACAAAGGTTTAATTTTATTATCATGGAGTCTGATGCGATTAATATTGTTAATGCTATCAATAATGGTAGTTTTATTTTTTCACCAGTTGGGTCAATAATCCAGGATTGTAAAAAGCTATTGCTTTCTTTTAGGGGTTATAAGGTAGTTTTTGTTAGCAGGTCTGCGAATCAAGCTGCTCATTTGTTAGCTAGAGCAGCTGATTCTTCGACAGGTAGGGGAACTTGGTTTTCTGTCTGTCCACCTTTGGTTAGAGCCATCATTGACTCTGATTTGAATTAATAGACTATTCTTTTCAGTCCAAAAAAAAGGTGACATGAATTATTTAATACACTTGTATGAACACAAAAGATTCAGATTTGGAAGAAACATAAAAATCTGCATTTTTCAATTTAAGAAATTTTGTACTAAATTAATGGATTGACCCAACTGAGAAATGATCCACAGGACAGGTGTGTTATATTGTATTTATTATGTTAGGTGACCAATATATATTAGAAATTACTAGACCTGGGGCGAACTACCCGCTCAGCCCGGCCCGAGCCTGCTTTAATAGGTCGGGTTTGAAAATTCATTTTTTAAAAAAGCCCGACCCGAGCCCAAGCCCGACAAAGCCCGAAGTTTTATGGATCGGGTTTGGTTTTTATATAAATATCCAAGTCCGGCCCGAGCCCGACCCGATGAATAAATTTTTTACTTTTTATATATTTATATATTAAATTTATACGTGTTTTAAACTTTTAAAAAATTTATTCTATTAAATTTGGGTACTTAACTACAATAAATATTATCAAATATTAAAGATTTTAATTAAACG
>CAOJBI010250828.1:0-11434 GCA_948277035.1 Euphorbia corollata
AAGAAGAACCAATAGTGGATTAAAGCTCAGGGAAGGTACCTGAGGACTGGAAGTAGGCAGAGACCGAACCAGTATAAACATCGCTGTTTGATATTTCTAAACTCTGTCTATTTATATATCAGCATATTTAAATTATCAGAAGGAAGCTTCTGATATTTACTGAAGAGCTTCCGAAATTTCTCAGAGCCTCTGAAGCATTACTTTCAGAGCCTCCGAAGAATTATCTTCTGATAATTTCATTGGTATTTCCGGCAAAAGTTTTTAAAACCTTATTCTACTTTTTAAATTGCCATTCACCCCCCCTTTGGACAATTTATCTTGTTCAAAAGGTCCAACACTCCACAGGAGATTGTATGTATATTAAGGGCTTGTTTGGTTGACGGAATGACAATTCTACGGAATAGGAGAAAAATGAATGGTGAAGCTCTCGTGGTTGGATGTTGCTTCATCGGCGTTTACCTACAAGGGCTTTCCTCTGTAGCCGAGGTTGTAATTTCTTGAATTGTGACCTTTGTCCCTTCTATTCGGAATTGGAGTGGAACATGCGATTTTTCATTGCCATGGTAGCTCCATTGTTTGTTTTCGGGCTTTTAGTTGGTTGGGTATTTCTTCTGTCTTACCATGTGATGCTCCAATGGCTTTGGGACTTTGGAAATCCTTCTTTCATGCGGTATTACCTCGAGAATTTGGTTCTTCTCTTTGGTTCCCCATTACATGGTCCCTTTGGAAGCATAGACATTGGAGGATACACTTATTTCAAGTATCAAATTCTGTTGGTTTTTGTTTAATTGTAAGAAAAAGCGAATTAGTTTCTTGATCTCGGATTTGTTTACCAATTGCATTTTGCTTCTTTCTCATGTATTTCCGTAACTCAGTGATCTCATTTGAGATCCTTTATTTTATTTAATTAGGATCGGGGCTCACTCTTCCCTTGATCCTTTTATTCCTTGCAAAAAAAAAAAAAAAAACTTTAATACGAACAAGTTATAAAACCCACATCTTGAGCTTTATAAATATTATGAAGTGCAAGTCTTAACCTTGTTCAAGTATTAATTTTATACCTGCGACATATAATAAGGTATAAGCATGTTAAAAAATGTTTTAAACAAAGTAAAAATCAAACAAACTTGTATTTCGAAAACGACGTATAAAAAAGTTAATGGTTTGTGAAATAACCACATATCTAGTATTTATGTAAAATTGAATTTTATGCTTTGTAAAAGAAAACTACTTTCATGTAAGTAAGTGTATTTCCGAAAAAATAAGTTCTGAGTTGCAAGAAGATGGCCTTGTAGTCTAATGATCTCATTGCAATGTGAAAAGCCGTAATAAAACCAATGAAATGTTAATGAAAGTCTACATATCATATTGCAATGAAAGCAATGCTTTGATTTAGCCCACAGGGAAAAGTCAAATGTCAATGCTTTCCTATGCTCGTCATATTACTTGAGGTGAAAGACAAACCAACCCAGGAAAGGATTTCTGTGATTTAATTTTGCCATTGGAAAGCCACATCCTATTCTTCCCTCCAACAAGAGTTCCACCTTCATCTACTCTCTCATATCAAGTTTTACATTCATTTCTACTGCAATTAATCAACTAATCTGTAAGTTAAATGTTGGTTCTTTTTCCCTTACTGTTTATAAACACTTACAAAGCGTTTAAGCATATGATTCGTTGCGTGTTTTTTTATGATATTGTATCATATCAAATAAAGACATTTATTTGATTCTATGGTTCTTTTAGTTGGTATAGTAGTGTACTATACTATATACGATATCATAGCATACTTAAATGGATCATGGAAAACCATGTCCAAGTGCAAAACAAGGGCAAAAGATAAGGAAATGACTTGTTTTGTAAATATAACTTGTAAGAATTCCTAAGTAGTGGAAATATTTAGTAAAATGACTTGTAGAAACAAAAAAGCAAATGTAGACAATAGAGATTTTTCTTTTGTGAGTGCTTATAATTAATGCACTATAAAGCAAGCTACAAATACTAAGGTATAACTTTGATCTTAAAATATATGGCATAAAAACCATTCTGAAAACAATTTGAAAAAAAAAAAAACTGTATATAAGCTTTGGAAACAAGAAACAATTAATTATATCTTCCTGGGGTTGCAACGTGCAATCATCCAGATAATCTTTTTGGCCAATAAAATAACAATCTGCAGATAACAAATAAGATTCTATCTCATCTCCAAAGGATGGGGGATCAATGTTCATGTGATGAACATGGTATCTAAATTATTTAATTAAATAAAATGCAAATAATAAATAATAATGTAAAAAAAGATTTAATTTTAGGCTGTCAAGTCCAATTGGCAATGCTTAAAACAACAAGCACATGGAGGTCTGGTGGGGCTAATTATCTTATTTTTTTGGGTCAAAGGCATGTATAAAAAGCGGTATGCTATTTTAAAGGTTTATTTTTTAAAATTGCCAAAATTGATACGGTTTGTTCTTTCAATGTCACATATCAATTTATGTTTGATTTACTTTTCAAAGATGTCAATTTTCTAATTTTTTTTCTCCTCAATCAAAAGCTGACACGTGACATTGCGAGGTAAATTGTATCAGTTTTGCCAACTCTAGAGGATAAAGTGTAAACTTGAAACTTAAGAATGACACATAGCTTTTTGTACCAAGTTTGGAGGCAACTTATGCATTTAACATATTTTTTATGTCATTCTAATTTAAAATAATTAAAACTCAACCAAAAAAAAAAAAGATTTCCACTATTTGATTGGCTCAAAAAAATTCTTGCCTAAATTGTTGTTTTGTCTCCTTTACTTTTTTGTTTTGCCTACTTTGAGAACTGAATTAAGAAAAGACCAGTTCAAGTGGTTTTGTTATTTGACCTTCTAGAACTCCATAAACTTCAAACTCAACTCTCTTAGAAATTATAGTTGGGGTTCGTTGATTGACTAACGTATCAAATAAGAATCCTAAGGCACAAAGTTTAGGGTGTTCTTGCCAATTAGATATGCAATTGAATGACTGGATCATGGTTTGTGGCACAAACCCATCATTGCAAGGATAGGTTTCATGTCAATTCCATCCTGAGGAAAGATAAATATCATATATTTAGTACTGCAAACATCAAAAACAAAAAAACAATTGAAAAGAATAATTTGAACTATATAGGTACAGGAAATGCAACTTCCACCAATCACGATGATCGCAGAAGGGATGCGAAAAACGCAGACAAGTTGAACAAAACGGAGAGATATATAATTTGATTTAGAATCAAAGGGATGTTTATTAGGAATATTCCTGCTGCTTCTTTCTTCCATTTCCATTTCAATTTCGTCTTCTAGAAAGATGTCTAATGCAGTGAAACCACCATTGATGGTGTTTGCATTCACCTCAATCATTTCATAATCTTTCAAGCTCTTCGTTTTTAATGGGCGGCAGTAGTTTCAAATACATACATGTCTAGTTATATATCCATAAACTCAACATTCAAGAACTAATGTTACAGAATTTCCAGTTATCAAGTCAAAATCAAAAACTAATACCATAAATCAAAACATAGGAGCTGTAATAAACCATAATGAAAAAGTGGCAAACAAGAAGTGGCTATGAACAGAAGAGAAGCCTGTCATATAAACCTTAAAGCTAAAGTCTGTCATATATCTTTGAATAATGTTGGTATAAGCACTACTTCCTAGTGACAAATTCTCATCTCATTAAAATAAACCATAATCAAGAGCCAGTCATGTATCTAATATCTATCTAGTTCTCATAAGAGCCTGTCATGCAAGGGCCCTGTTCATGCGCAAAAATTGGTAAAAAAATGCAGTGGACAAAAGCCCAGAAATTTAGTCCTAAACAGAACGTCAACACAAGTATCAACACAAAATACATGGCGCTGGATGAGCACATCAAGAAAACTAACTAAAATCGGAAGAGAGAAAAACTGAGAGCAATTGTAATTTTGAAATAAAAAGCACGCTCAGTCTCCAAGGGAAAGAGAGAAAGACTAGGGAATAGAAAACGCGAGAGAAGGGAGACAAAGAAGAATAAAATATGAAAATGAATTGGCATTCCTGTCGGTTTTCAAAGGAACTGACCGCATTGAAGTGTTTTTAAGGCTATGTAGTGGGTTGTTAGATGAAACCAGTTATACTCTGCGTCTTTTAGGCCTTTACCGTCATTTTTAATGAAAACTGACTCCAATAGATCGACTTTATAGCCCCTTTTTCTACTAGTCCTCTGTCATTTCCTTAGAAAATGTTTATATGTTGTGTTTACGGGGTTTATGAGCAATGACAACACCCTCTTGGTTGGAAAATGATCTTTTGTTTAACAGAACTTTGTATGTCCCAGCTATATTATTCTAATTAGACATAATAAACTGAATTAACTTGAGAACAGTACATGATTGTAATGTGTAACAGGCCAGAGTGTCTTCTTGAGAAATCACCTCAACATCATGGCCTCTTATGCTGTCAATTACTTGCTCGGGATAATATCTTCTGCTCTTCAACAAGAAGCATCACTATTGCTCGGAGTTCACGATGAACTTAACGAGCTCAGAGATGAATTCGTAAGCATGAAATCCTTTTTAAAAGATGCAGATACAATGCAACTCAGATCAGAAGGAGACTATACATGGGTTGCAAATGTGAGGGATTTGGCATACCAATCTGAAGATATTATTGATGAGTTCCTTTACAACCTGCAGCGCCAACAACGCCAGGGCTGTTTTACTCAGTATTTGACTTCTCTTTGCAAAAATCATCAGATTGCAAGGAAGCTGCAGAATGTGAAGAAGAAGCTTAAAGCTGTGCATGAAAGAAAGCTGCAGTATAACATCGATCTACGAGAAGTAACCAATGATGCTCGCAATCTTCCACTTTTCCAAAGGCATGCAGCGAATTTCATGAAAGATGAGGATGTTGTAGGTCTTACAAATGAAAGTGAACAATTTAAAAGTTGGCTAACTGACGAAGGAGAATCACGGCTAACTGTTATTTCAGTAGTTGGAATTGGAGGGTTGGGAAAAACAACATTGGTAACGAAGATGTATAATAATGATGCATCAAAATGCCATTTTGATTGCTGTGGATGGATTAATGTCTCCCAAACTTACGTAATAGATGAACTACTTAGAAAGTTGATCAAAGAATTCCACGAAACAAGGAAGGAATCAGTTCCTGACTTGACTTCGATGGACTTGATAAATCTTAAAAGTATGCTTATCGGCTATATGGAAGAAAAAAGATATCTAGTCGTGCTTGATGATGTGTGGAGTACAAATGTTTGGGAGGCAATGAATGTAGTGTTTCCAGAAAACAAGCTTGGAAGTCGAATTATTATTACTACTCGAAATAAGGATGTAGGATCTTATTCTCCTGGTGTTAAGAATAAGGTTCTCCTCATTCAACCGCTGAAAGATGCCGAGGCATGGAAACTCTTTTGCAGGAACGCATTCGCAAGTTTTCCCAACCAATCTTGTCCGGAAGAGCTTCAAAAGACAGCTAAGAAATTGGTGGAGAAATGTACAGGATTACCGCTTGCAGTTGTTACAATGGGCGGTCTTATGTCTTCCAAGAAATCAGTAATAGAGTGGATTGATGTTCACAACAACTTACACTGGCAGCTATGCAACAATACAAAGCTAGAACCAATTAAACACATTTTGTTACTCAGTTACATCGATTTGCCCTATCCTCTCAAACATTGCTTTTTGTATTGCTGCCTTTTCCCCGAAGATTACATGATTAAACGTAAGAGGCTCATTCGACTGTGGATAGCTGAAGGATTTATTCAACAAGAGAATAGGGCTGCGCCGAGACAAGTTGCAGAGTCCTACCTCATGGAACTAATTTATCGAGGATTGCTTCAAGTTGTTTTACGAAATGAATTTGGAAGGCCAAAAGTGTGTAAGATGCATGATCTTTTGCGTGAACTTGCTCTGTCCATATCAGACAAAGAGAACTTTTGCATTGTGCGTGATGGAAGAAAAGGAATGGAGAGGTATTCAACTGCTCGACGCATTTCAATTCAAAGTGATAATGGAGACCTTGAATCATATAAAGGAATGTCGCAAACACGCTCATTATTGGTATTTTCGGTGATGTCTACATCCACCACAACGACATTGTTGTCCAAAAATCTGAAATTGGTGAGGATCTTGGATTTGGAAAATGCACTTATTGACAAACTGCCAGATGAGATTGGGAACCTATTCAACTTAAGGTACTTGAACTTAAGAGGAACCAAAGTTACAGAGCTTCCAAAATCAATAAAAAAACTCTATAACCTCGAGACTTTGGACATGAGGGACACACTAATAAATGAACTCCCAAAAGGTATGGAGGAGCTCAAGAATTTGCAACATCTGATT
Organism: Euphorbia corollata; assembly: GCA_948277035.1. NCBI lineage: Eukaryota > Viridiplantae > Streptophyta > Magnoliopsida > Malpighiales > Euphorbiaceae > Euphorbia > Euphorbia corollata. The sequence continues at coordinate 6,361 of CAOJBI010250828.1, forward strand.
ATGTTCCGTTATAATAATGGAAATACCCTTGATTTCAAGTATGTGAATGGAACTCGTGCACTATTTCCGATCAACAAGTTGCAGAAATTAGAAGTCATGTCGTTCATTGAAGCAAAAGGTGAAGTAATAAAGCAACTTGGTACGATGACCCAACTTACTAGAATGGGCATTTCAAACTTAAGAAACACTGATCAGAAAGAATTGTGCTCTACTATCCAAAAGTTAGCGAATCTGCAATACTTGTTCTTAATGGCAAGCAGTGAAGAAGAATTCCTCGGTGTTGACGCAATTGAAAAGCCTCCACAGTACCTTCATTTACTCATTTTGGCAGGCAAACTCACAAGGGTGCCTCAATGGATTTGTTCACTTGAGAATTTGACTCATTTGTTCTTGCATTGGTCAACAATGGAGGAAGATCCACTGCCTCATCTTGGGAAGCTGCCGAGTTTAGGAAGACTTGATCTTTCTAACGCATACGTTGGACGAGAGCTACATTTCTTGAAAGGCTTTGGTAAGCTCAGAAAGTTATATTTGTTCAATTTTCCTAACGTAACGGCAATACACATAGAAAAGAATGTGATGGCAGATTTACAGGTTATGCATCTTCATACCTGCACATCATTAACCACATTGCCTCGAGGGATTGAATTCCTAAAAAACCTCAAAACTCTTACTCTCCCAATTTCCCTAAAAAATGAACGTTCCAAGGTGCAACACGTACCCAATGTCGACGCGCACTGGCGAAGCCAGTGGGTGGCGGGGGTTGGCGCCTGTCTCCCCTCTCCGCCAAAATCTTAAGGCCCCTGATTGCAATATCCTGCCATCGACAAACAATCAATTTCTAGCACTGGCCGCCTATTTGCATTGACAACCGTCTTTTTCTGATTTTTGATTTGTAATAAAAACATATCATGCTGCTTTAAGAATATTTTATGTCTTTATGTTTCTCTTCAAGGAATACAGTACAAATTGATGGGCAAAAGCTGAAGATACAGTACATTAATAAGGCATATTATAGTTTATATACAAAAAAAAAAAAAGTATGTGCAAATTATGTTACATGATGTATAAATTATGCTGGTAATGTTCAAGTTGTTTGCTATGTGGGCCATTGAAATTAGCAAGGAAAAGATGAAGTCTGTTGAGATAAGAAAAATATTTGGCACGCAATGTGTTGTGTACAATTTATTGTACTTATGGATCTAAACATAATCTGTATATTTAGTTAAGAATATACAATAATATCAAACTTAGTTAAGAACTTGTGATCTGTTTCGTTGGCTGGCGATGAAAGTTGACTTGACCAAGGACAAGGCTTTATTTTTGTCTATTACGCAACAATTGACATTTAAAATTGACATTTGATGAGGGGTTCATGCACATGTAGGCATATAATGAAAGAAGAGAAAATAAATGGAATAATGGACTAAATCAGCCAATGATTTTCGGAATACTTAGGCCTCGGCAAAGCAGATTCGGAAATTGGTTTTTTGATTTAGATATAGAAGATAACAGAGAGAGAGAGAGAGAGCCATTAGAGATCATAACATAAAAACGATATTTACAATAGCCACCAAAAGCAAAGCTACTATATTCACACATCCAAAACAATCAGTAAGTGGTAACTTCATAATACATAGAAAACAAAACAAGAAAAAAAATTAAACACCCTTTTTTACCATTTGACGAAAAGCTTACCTTTTGAGGGCTATTTGTGTACTGAATTAAAGAAACAAATGGCTGCATCAATTTGGGGATTTGCTTCCATGTTTTAGCCTGCACTGAATTATATAATAATTTTGGGGACAAGTAAAAAAACGCACTACATTCAAACGAACAAAAAATGAAATATAATTATATCAACTTCATCAGGAAATATCAACAATGGAAATGAATTTAGTGCTGCCAACTAAGAGAGCAAAAGCAGAACAAAGTATTCATGTCAAACAATAAATTACTGAATACAGAATTTGCATCAATGGCTTTATTCAGTACAGAAATATCACCAGCTATAACAAAAGGACAAACAAAGATTATATCAACTCCCTCACAGATAAGAAATATAATTACATATCCTTTACAGATATAAACTGCACAGACATTTCATCGAACACCTAAAGAGCAGTAAGGAAACAAGCCTGAAATAGCACTCAAATTCAAAACAAATTCATAAACAAAATGTGAACAAGAAGTGTTATGAAAGTCAACAAACATATCAAAGTAAAGCCAACAAAGGAAGAAAAAAATGCTGGAAATTAAATGGGCTGGCATTGTAGTTGCAAAATGCAATTTTTCTTCTTAGTTAGTTGGCTGCCCAATTAATCAATCTTGCTATCAATTTTCACTATAAATAGGTAGTGATTGTAAAGGAAAAAAACACAACAAAAAGAGAGAAAGCATTAAGAAAAGAGAGCTAGGAAATAAGTAGAGAGGAAGATCAAGAGCATGTTTAGCAAAAAAATTAAGTTAAGTAATTTTTTACGCTATTGATTACGTCTATTAAGGGGTTTCCTTTTAGAGAATTTCTCTAAAAATTCTCGGGGATAATTGGGTGTGAGGTGAGTGTTTTGTAAGCACTGTATAACTTTTCTCCATAAATAAAGTCTGCAGCAGCTCCGGAGAGGTAGGAAAAATTGGCCGAACTGTGCTATCAAACCTTGTATTATTTTTTCGATGTTAATTTTTCGCATTCCCATTAATCTGGTAGTAAGTGAATCACCGCGTTTATTCCCAACAACTGGTATCGAGCCAAGGTTATTTCTTAGTATGCTTTGTGGTTGCAGCTTCGTTTGATCTTCCACATCAGAAAAGAATTAATTTTGGTAGTCCAGATTTGAGTGGGAGTGTTGGTCGCAAACAATTGAAAAGTTAAAATCGAAAAGTTCGATGGATCGGACTTTGGCTTTTGAAAGATGCAGATTGAGGATTATCTGTATTAGAAAAAGCTACATCAACCTCTTTCAAGTACAAAACTAGAAGGCATGAAGGATGAAGAATGGAAACTTCTCGATAGACAAGCCCTCTGTGTACTTATTGGCTTGCAGTTCTCCATTTTGAACTTTTTCAGGATCTCATTTGCGTAACTTTCTTGTGAAATGAAAATGCCATCATTTTGCTGCTTAACTTCAATGCCAAGGTAGTACGCCATGAGTCCCATGTCTGTCATCTCGAATTCTTTCTTCATTACATTCATGAATTCTTTGAACATTTTTGGATTGCTTCCGGTGAAGATCAAATCATCTACGTAAAGGCACACAATCAAAATGTCTCCATCTTTGATCTTTGTATATAGAGCATGTTCAAATGGACATTTATTGAATCTATTTTCTCTGAAGTATTTATCAATTCTGCTATTCCATGCCCTTGGTGCTTGTTTCAAACCATAAAGAGCCTTCTTCAACTTTAGGACCTTATCTTCATGACATTTGGCTTCGTAACCTGGTGGTTGTTGTTTGTAGACTTCTTCTTCAAGTACTCTATTTAGGAAAGCAGATTTGACATACCTCATCATAGTTGATTCTAGCCTTTTGACTGTAGCCTTTTGCAGCGAGCCTCGCCTTGTGTCTTTCGATCTCTCCTTTGGCATTTCTTTTTATCTTGTACACCCATTTGACACCTATCGCCTTGTGTCCTTTGGGAAGTGAGCTAAGTTCCCATGTATCATTCTTTTCAATTGCTTTGATTTCTTCATTCATTGCATCTCTCCACCTTTTGTCTTGAGAAGCTTCTTGAAATGTCATTGGTTCAGAATCAGCAAATAGACAAAATAATTTTAGATTGTCTAATTGCTCTTGAGATACTTCACTGTTTATTTGTGTAGTTAACTCATAGAGATCTCGGAAGCTTCTTAAACGAGGAAAAGCTCTTTGTTCAATCTCATCTGACGATGATGAAGATGATCTATTGCTATTAGCAGGAGAAGCTGGAGGAGTTGTGATCTCTTGTTGAAGTTTTGTTGGTTGCCTAGTTGGTGTCTGCTTATCTTATTCTATTTCAAAAAAGTTGAATTCGCCTTTGTGAGAGTTGAAGTTCCATTCTCCTTCTTCGTCGAATATTACATCTCGGCTTATGACAACCTTCTTGCTATCTAGATTGTATAGCTTGTAACCTTTTGAGCTCGAGTCATAACCGATGAAGATGAAATTTTTGCTTTTGTCATCAAGCTTGGTTCGATTCTCATCTGGTACATGAACATGAGCTATGCTCCCGAACACTCGTAGGTGGGATATTACGGGCTTTCTTCCACTCCATGCTTTTTGTGGAGTCTTTCCCCACACACTTCTTGTAGGAGAACGATTGGATAAGTAGAAAGCACAAGCCACTGCTTCCGCCCAAAACTCCTTGGGAAGTTTCTTGCATTTGAGCATGCTTCGTGCCATGTCGAGGATTGTTCTATTCTTTCTTTCTGCCATGCCATTTTGTTGGGGGGATCTAAGAACTGTCAATGGCCGACGGATTCAATTTTCTTCACAAAACTTGTTGAATTCCTTGGATGTAAATTCTCCTCCTCGATCAGATCTCACGGCTTTGATCTTAAGACCTGTGAACACGGTCGCCAAATTGAAGGAGAAGGCTCACTGGTTTTAGACCAAGATAGATTTCTTATGAAACCTAATGCAAAGGAGTCGCCACTTAATTTTAATTTTTATAGGTCAATTAAGAAAACCATAAAATGTAACCAGAGATGGGTTCGGGGAACATGTCAAAACTTTATTTTGGACTAAAAGATGTAATGCAGGTTGAAAAAGAGCTTTCTTGATGATTTGACTTGAGATCCATAATTAATTTACATATCGGCCTACATATCCCATATTGAATAGGGAAATCAAAGTCAATGTAGTTCAAATATGCCTTTTGAAGGCGAAGGGATGCATTTATGCATGAATGTATGCTTTTAAAGCCAAGTTGAGGTTATTTTAACCAAATTAGTTTGTAGACTTTAAGTCTTGATGCTTCTTTTGAAGGCTTAATGATTAATTGAATGCTTCTTTGAAGGCTTAATTCAAGTTGATTTGGCTTTAGGCCAAAAATTGATTAATTGTGATGCTTCCTTTGGAAGGCTTATGAATGATTT
>CAOJBI010250882.1:0-20874 GCA_948277035.1 Euphorbia corollata
TTTTTTTTATTTTATTAAAAAAATTTTCCGTCCCTTTTTGCCTGAGCTGGTGGGCTATTTATAGCCCACCAGATCAGTAACTGGCCGATCGGCCAATTACTGGTTAGGCAGTAACTGGCCGGTCGGCCACTTCCTTAGTGGAAGATGGCATCGCTTCGATGCAGTGCATGATACGTGCGCATGCGTCGTGCTTGCGTCGCGCCTACGTCGTGTTTTTCCGAGTCTTTTTGACTGATTTCGATCCAACTTTCTAGGCTCTGATTTGGCCCAAATTGGTCGACTCCGGACTTGGTCCGGACCGGAATTTTTCGGTGTTTTCAAATAGTGATTCAGTGGTTCGGTGCCCCGTGAATAGTGATTTTACGAAAATTCAATTTTTGCGCACGATTCGGCTCCGTTTTGGCTCTCGAAACCCTGGAAATGAAATAGGCAATTTGTCCTCATTGGGTATGAACGGACCGTGCTAACAAAAGTAATCGCATCATTAGCTTTGGACTATCCTTCATCGAATTGATCATTTGGGGACTGATAGAATGTGGAATTCAGTTGTTGAAAGGTGAATCTTAGACACTTTGGGCATGCTGCCAAGGCCGAATCCAGCTTCCAAGATCATTCTCGTTTTTTGGACTCCACCCTTTCCAGGTTGGATTAAAATCAACACTGATGCATCTTCCGCAAGTTCTCCGGTTGACTCGGGATGCGGTGGCATTTTTCGTCAAACTAATTGAGAGATTATCCATTGTTTCTCCTTCTCGATTGGTGAATCTTTTGCTTATGTTGCTGGATTAAGAGCAGCCATCCATGCTGTTGAAACAACTAGAAGTTTAGGTTGGCATCACATTTGGTTAGAATGTGACTCGTCGTACGCGATTCACCTCTTCCACTCCAAAAGTCTTCATGTGCCTTATCGTACAAAATGGGCTTGGATTCATTGTTTGAATTCGATTCAAGCATGGAGTTTATTGCTACTCATATTTTTCAAAAGGGGCAATCGTGCTGCGGACGCTTTGGCCAACTATGGTAGAATCTCGGGTTTGAACTCCTTATGGACTGATGCGTCGGCTTTTTGTTCGGAATATGTTGTCTTTGATTTAACGGGTTGTGTAACCTATCGTTTCATTTGATTTCTTGCTTTGCCTTGTATGAACTTTTTCTTTCCTCTTCAATAAAAATAGGGGGATTTTAGGGAGCGGGGAAGGATAGTGTCCCCGGGTGCACTCCGTCCCGTGTTCTCCTTTAGATTTATGTAAGTGACGGTTCGTCATGTGGTCCACATGTCACTCTCGCTCTCTTCTTCATGTCCCTAATTTATACAGAAAGATTAATCTCTATACTGCATAGCATTTGTTCACTTATGTAACAAGTATAACGAAGATTAATATAATTGATGTGTAAAATTGCAAGTTAAAAGTTATCCATCTAGAATCAACAAATTAACATAAAGTTAGAAACAATGATATGTTATTTTTAACTTCTAAGCGTTGAACTAACTTAAAGATATTTTAAAATAAATTTATAAATATGTAACACTGAAATATGAAAAATTAAGTTGAAAACAACAAAAAATTCATTTGAAGTATGTGAATCACTTGCAACACATCTTCTTGACAAGGTTATGGAATTGAAATTGAACACTTGACATTTTATTTGACTAGAAATTGTACTATCATATATCAAAAACATTACATCATTAGCGACTTAGAAAAATGATCTTACTCAACTTTATTTGTCGATGAATCAGCGGCTCGCACTAAGACATGAGCAAACTGATTTACATATCTTTTAACATGTAAAAACTGTATATGAGAAAAACATCTAAGAAGCCTACAACAATCATCCAAAATAAAACCAATGGGAGCTAATACCGAAGTCACCTTGTTCAAATAGTTAACAGCATTTAAGGCATTCAAATATAATGTAACTTGCCGAACTCCTTTCGTTTTTAGTCAACTCAAAACCTCTCTGCAACTCAGGACCTCAGTCAGTTCCGGGTCACCACTACCACTCAAAAGATTACTCCTTGCTCCAATAATAGTACCAACATAATTCCATAAAACCACCCCGTGTCCCAACCTTACTCCATCTTCAGAAGAGCTAGCATCTACAAAGCAAGGGTAGGAACCCATGTTAGAATTCAAACATGTACCCCCATTTGAAGCAACCAAATTGTGTCTACCATGCGGCTGAACTCCCCTCACACCACACTTGGATTACAACGTCTAAATTGTACATTTTGCCATTCATTAAAAAAACCAAATTTTGAAACACTATATTAACATAAAATGAAGATTTTATTACTTGTGAATTGTCATGGTTAAGTTGGGATTACACCCGATCTTTTAACTAAACTCAAAGACTGTATACGAGCTTTGGTGAATTGAACTCCAATGTATTTAAATTTAGTTTGCTTATTTTTACGAGTTTGGGACAAATTCTAGCTCGGTTCATATCAATCGAGATGAGATTTTGATTTGTTGGCTCAATTCTATTGTGTTCATGTTAAATAAATTAACCTTTGTTCAAATAATATCAAATTTAATAATCAAATTAAATATAAAGTTAAATATTTGGAATACATATTAGTCATTAATTACATTGTAAATAATAAAAACAACAAAACGCAAATAAAATGATAAATAGATGAATAAAATCAATATTAAAATTTTAAGTTTACATATCAAATAATCACTTAATCATTATTAAAATTTTAATTTTAATATGTATAAAAAATTGGGCTAATTCATGAGCTCTTATTCTGCTAGTTTACGAACTTATTCACAAGCTTTTAATCGAACATTCATATTATTTTTGAGCCAAATACTGATCAGGCCCAAGTTTGGCTATTTTACAAACCAAGCCTAAACGTAGTCTATTCAAACAACTCATTCATAAATTGAGCGGAGTTAGGTTTTTATCAAGCCAACATGACTTCATCAGGCTTTTATTAAATTTATCAATTTAAGATCAACTAACCCATATTTTAAAACTTTGATTGATCATTTTCAGTTTCATCTCATGACCAATAATAAAAAAATTTAAATTTTCAAATGGATTAAAAAAAAGAAAGAAACTAACTAATTTATATAAATATGTCTAAATCTCACGTATAGTTACATTTTAGATTAAATTCTTTAATATGCAGTAGTCTTACTGTTTAAAATATAAAAAATCAAGATAAATATTAAATATAATATATAAAATAATATTAAATAAAATCATATATATATATATATATATATATATATAATCAAAAGTTAAATTTGCTTCATAAAATTTTGAGCTTTGAAGTGAAAAAAATAAGAGGCCTAGTGCATCAGCATTTCTTGAATTTGTCCTTAAATATCCATTTGCTCCTAAGTTCCAAAAAACCCATAAACTTATAAAAAGTGCATTAGTTGCCCCTTTAATGCCATGTATCATCTTTTGGTCCAAGAGATATAAATGACATATTTAAAATGTTAAACCAATTAGAAACTTACATGTATGAAAGTATAAACTTGTGCACATTTTACAAGCTCAAAAGGTTATTTGAAACTTTTGAAAGTTCAAAGATAAATGAGCATTTAGGAACAAATTTCGGGATTCAAGCAAAATAAAATCAATATCCAAACATTGCAAATGAAAATAGGTTTGGGCTGGGTGCCAATATCATTGATGTTTGCACAAATGCGCAGGAAGATGAATCGAATTGGTTCCTCAAAAGCAATGTTGTATGATCTGGCCCGACTTGGTTGGTGTGATCGATAAAATTCGGATCCATGACATGAACAGATCGAATCACATCAAAACCCACTATGCATCTAATATGTTAATTATCTATTGATCTGATCGGTTGGACCGGGACGGATTAATGGGTCAATAAATTTTTATTTTTTCATTATTTATTGTTGATTGTAGGGGGACTTAATTCTGTTTCAGGTTCACCTTTGCTAGGGCTGTATTGGCTTTTATTTTATCTATTGGACTCTCTTTCAGTCAAAAAAATAAAACATATTAAAGCATAATCTCTAAAGTTTAGATGAATTAAAACTTTAGTTTCGATAATTTACTTTTCTCTTTCATTTTTTCGAACTCCAAAAACAATTTATTAACAAAAAGATCGACTATGTTTTTATATAACCTACAATTTTTTTAAGATATAAATGATAGTTTCTAAAATAAATTTAATAGTTACATTTATATATAATATATTTTATACTTTTAATTTTTGATTATCTATCCTTATGTATTTCCTTTTATTTTTTATTTAATTTATTTATTTTTGTGATAATTTTTTTAAAAAAGATTTGCCTCATTGAGCTTACAAATAAGAAAGAAAAACATAATCACACCCCATCCGAATGTGGACTTAAACTTGTGACCTCTTGAATCACAGCTTTATGTCTTAACCAACTAGGCTAATACATTTACCACAAGTTTTTGTTATAAATTAACTTTAATAAAAGTAGAAAAACTATTAGTTTGCTAATTAATGAATAATGAAATTTATGTCTGAACCGATAAAAATTGAAGTACTTGTTTTTAAACTATTTTTTTATCTCACTTTTAGGTTCTGTTATTTTCAGTAGTTAATTAATTTCAGTTTAGACTTCAGTTCAGTTTCAACATTACTAATAAATATTAATAAACCTAAATAATAAATAGTAGCGAATAATATTTTAAAAATTATAAATTATTATTTTTGTAATGAAAAGTTTTCGTCTAATGAATAAATAAATTAAATTGACATTTCTTGAATATCGATAATTGTTAAAATAATAATAAAATATAGTTTTAGTTATATACAATAAAAATATTTATAAAGCTAATATGTTCACAAAAACAATATTCAGACAAAAATAATGATTACGATGAATTATATTAATAATGTAATTATTATTGTAATTATTAATTATTAAATTTTTTTATTGTAATATAATTTTATTTTAAAATATATGAATTGTTGTTAAAATATATTAATAACATTTAGGACAACTTATAATAATAGTTTTAATCGTTATTTTAATTAATGATTATTAATAAATTTTATTGTAATATATTATTATTTTAATATATGTAAATTATTGTTATTAATATATTAATATTTTAAAGTAGTACAATGTTATTTTAAAATATTCGGATTATTGTTATTTTTACGAAAGTATTGTTATTCAATCTCAACTCAGCTCAATTTAAATAGCTTCAATTCAATATTTTCAGTTCCAATTGGAAAAAAATTAGAACCTCAGTGCTAATCAATAATTTATTATTTAACATATCGTTTTTTAATCTTGTAAAATATCTAAAATAATATAGTTTCAACATTTTATTAACCAGCTATATCCCGAGGTTCATCCCTGCCTCCCTGGTTAAATTACCGACCCTTCATCCATTACTTTTGTCGGATCTCGAAGGGCCGGGCCGAGCGGGTTGACATGCTCAAAAGGATTCGAGTCCTAGTCAAAATACCCAGATAATGCCAAAACGGCGTCGTATGTAAACCTAAAATATGGAAGCTTTTCCTCTTTCCTTTCTTTCCTCGCCGCTCATATCTCTCCACTTTCTCTCTCTTGCTCACTCCCAATCTAACAACAAGCAGCTTTCGTTCTTATTAACTTCATTTCGTTTGTTTTTGGTTATTATACGGTGTTTGCTGGGTTGTATTTGCGAAAATCGCTTCCAAAATCCAACTCGGCTTCTTTTGTGCATCAGTGAGTTGTTTGGATTTGGGATAAATCGGTTACGCCTTTCTGGATTGGAGTTTTGAAGATCGGTACCAGAATTGTATCCAGCTTCTCCTATTCATCGGTGAGTGGTGTTTATTTTGTATTTTTTTTCACTTAATCTGATTTCGTACTTCTAATGTTTGTTTCCGTTGATTTTTGTTGGCCGGCTTGCAATCCTTTCTTCCTATGATCTGCTTTCGGATCTGCTCTTTCTCTGGTCAGATCTCTATTTCTGGTATGTTTTTTTTATCCTTCTCCAACTTTCTTTTGCGGTGAATTTGTCAATTCTTAGCTTAGTTCCTTTTTTTTTTTTGCACTTTTCCTCCCTCAGTTTTCAGAATTCATATTTTTTTTCGGTTAAATTTGCTTCGGTTTTCTTCAATAGCTTGTGCTTTCTGTTAAAAGGTCTTTGACTCCAGAATTGTAGATATTTTGAGCAAAAGGAATGTATTTTTGTCCGATTAGGTCATGTGTTATATTTTTACTGTTTCTTTAGCATTTCCTTTCTTCAATTTTCAGTCTTTTTCTTATATATAATTTTAATCAACTGTTGCAGTTTGAAATGGCCAGTCACGACCTTATGGACACATGAATTGTTACAGTTTGAAATGGCTAGTCCCAGATTATCTGGGTGGAACTCTGAGATGGCCAATCCCGGAGTTGGGAACAAGTTTGTCTCTGTGAATTTAAATAAATCATATGGACAGCAGCAGTATCACCAGCATTATAATAGTCAGCATCACTCAAGCTCTTATGGTTCAAGCCGCAATAACCGCCCTTTTGGAAGTGGAGGGATGGTGGTACTTTCCCGACCGCGTAGCTCGCAGAAGGCTTCAGGGTCGAAGCTTTCTGTTCCACCCCCCCTGAATCTACCCTCATTGAGGAAGGAACATGAGAAGTTTGATTCAACAGGATCAGGCACAGGGCCTGCAGGTGGAGGTCTTGGAGGTGGCCCCCGACCTAGTTCCTCTGGTGTGGGTTGGACCAAGCCAGCTGCTATTTCCATACAGGAAAAGGAAGTCAGTGATGATAGTCCAGTGGATGACTCTAGTAATACTAATGATGCTAATCAGCGATTGTCAGGTGTTGTTAATGGGGTTAGTAAAGGGAGTGGTAGCAGTTTGTATACTCCGCCTTCAGCTAGGACATTGGTTCCTGCAGTTTCTGTACCTTCCCGTGGTCACTCAGTGATGGAGAAAGCTGCGGTTTTTAGAGGTGAGGATTTTCCATCTTTGCAAGCTTCTTTGCCTGTCAATTCTGGGCCAGAGAAAAAGCAGAAGGATGGTTTGAATCAGAAACAGAAGCAGTTGCTGACTGAGGAGTTGGCTAATGAACAGGGGATTGCTCCCCGTAAGAGTACACCTGTTGACATTCGTCCGCAATCGCAATCAGATAATCACATGGGCAGCGGGTTGCGGGAAATTGGTACTGAAAATCATGGTTCTCTCATGTCTTGGAAACATCGGAAGCAGGAAGACTTACTTCCAGGACCATTGCCATTGATGCGGTTGAATCCCAGGTCAGATTGGGCAGATGATGAGCGTGACACAGGACTTAGTTTGACAGACCGAGGGAGAGATTATGGCTTTTCAAATCATGACACTTACTTAGACGTGGAGTTTGATTTTCCAAGGCCTAGTGTTTTACCTCATAAGCCTGGGCATTATCTCTTCGACAGACGAGGACAACGAGACAATGAAACTGGAAATATTTCTTCTAGTGAAGTCTCTAAGGTGGATAATAATGGGAGAGATATTAAATTGCCCAGTAGAGATGGCCTGGTTGGAAACACATGGAGGGTTCCTTCACCTCTCTCTAATGATAGATATGGTGTCCAAGATGTTGGGAACGGGAAAAATGGCATTGTTGCCCGGTCGTCTAGCCTGAACAAAGAAGCAACCAAGGAGGACAAGCTCACACAGTCACCTTTCCGAGACAATTCCCAGGATGCTGGAAGGAGGGATGTTGGGCATGCACAGGAAGGGAGGCAGCCTTGGAATAACAAGATGGATTCTTTTGACAACCGAGGGCCTAAATGGAACAGTAGAGAGCATTTTGGTAATGAACAATACAACAAATACAAAGGCAGTGTGCAACAGAATAGCTTACTAATGAAAACATCATTTTCTTTAGGTGGTAGAGGGCCTCCGATTAATGATCCAATATTGAACTTTGGTAGGGATAGGAGGTCATTCTCAAAGAGTGAAAAACCTTATTTAGAGGACCCCTTCATGAAGGATTATGGCTCTTCTCCTTTTGATGGTAGAGATCCCCTTTCCGGCCCTTTAGTTGGAATTTTGAAGAAAAAGAAAGATGTGTTTAAACAAACTGATTTTCATGACCCTGTAAGGGAATCTTTTGAAGCTGAACTTGAGGAAGTTCAAAAAATGCAAGAACAGCAGCGGCAGAGAATGAATGAAGAACAAGCAAGATCAATGGAGCTGGCTCAGAGAGAAGAGGAAGAAAGGATGCGGCTAGCCAGGGAACAAAACGAACAACAGAGAAGGTTGGAAGAAGAGAGATTAGAAACAATGCAGAGAGCTGAACAAGAGAGGTTGGAATCCATGCGCAGAGCTGAAGAACAGAGGATAGCTAGGGAAGAGGAGAAACATAGATTGCATATGGAGGAGGAGAGGAGGAAACAGGCTGCTAAGCAAAAGCTTTTGGAATTAGAGGAAAGGATTGCAAGAAGAAACGCTGAAGGAGAAAGGAGTGGTATTAGTAGTTCTTCTGGTGTTATAGACGAGAAAATGCCATGCATGCTATCAGAAAAGATTGTTTCCAGGGTGGCAGAAGTGGGTGATTGGGAAGATAGTGAGAGGATGGTTGAAAGGATCACAACTTCAGCATCATCAGATTCTTCAGGCATGAACAGACCTTTTGAGATGGGCTCCGGACCTCACTTCCATAGAGATGGACCTTCTTCCTTCTTAGAGAGAGGCAAAGCTGGTAATTCATGGAAGAGGGATGAATACGAAAATGGGAACAGCTCAACCTTTTTCCAACAGGACCTGGAGAATGGCCATGGTAGTCCAGGAAGAACACATTCCAGGAAAGAGTTCTACAGTGGCCCGGGACTTGTTCCTCCAAGGATTTATCATACAGGGGGTGGAGATCCTTATGGTAGAAGAATGAACATTGATTCTGAATTTCATGAGAATCTTACTGAGAGGTTTGATGATGTTGGATGGCCACGTAGTCGATCTCGAGGCAATCCCTCCTATCCTCCAAACTATGAAAGGATGTATCAAAATCCAGATACTGATGGGCTTTACTCCTTTGGGAGGTCTCGGTATTCCATGAAGCAACCCCGTGTCCTCCCACCCCCAGTGAATTCTATGCTCAGAAATCCTTACAGATCCAATATTGACAGTCCCGGTCCGTCGACTTTTACAGAACGTGATATGCCTTATAATCTTGGCCCAAGAAATGAGTCTTCCATGCATCCTATGTTAGATAGCAGCCACCAAGAGAATGTCGGACGTGCTGAAAGAATTGATACCGAGCAAGAGCATGCTTTGAATGAAGCATTCAAGCTCGATAGGAACCCAGGGAGATGTGATTCTCAGTCATCACTATCTGTTTCAAGCCCCCCTTATTCTCCCGTTCATGTTTCACATGATGACTTGGATGAATCTGCAGATTCTCAGGCATTATCAGGTGACGAGGGAAAAGATGGTTCCTTGTTGGGAAAAAGGGATGAACATGAAAACTTACCTGTTCGAACTGATAATGAGAATTTGATGAGTGGCTCAAGTTTTGTCTGTACTGGTGATGATGATGAATGGACGATTGAAAATGATCAAGGGTTGCAAGAACAAGAAGAATATGATGAGGAAGCAGATGGTTATGAAGAGGAAGATGAAGTGCATGATGTAGATGATAATGTTAACCTGACCCAGGATTTTGAAGATATGCTTATAGATGAGAAATCTGACATAATTGAGAATCTGGTCCTGGGCTTCAACGAGGGTGTAGAAGTTGGAATGCCAAATGATGAGTTTGAAAGAAGCTTAAAGAATGAAGAAACCAATTTCGTGGCTCAACAAATATCTGTTGAAGAGCAAGGGTCACTCGAAGGAATGAATGGTGATGGACAAGCACACCAATCTGTGGATTCTACTAAAAAGAGTACTGAAAATTCTTGCAGAATTTCCCAGGAAAATGAGAAGGCCCTGCAAGATTTAGTAATTCAACATAAAAATGTTCCTCAAACATCTTCGGCTTCTGAATTTACAGTGGATAATTCTCCTCCTTCTGGCTTGACCACGCACCTGCAAATTTCATGTTCATCAGGAAAGACTGCTATGTCGGGTGTTCCTTCTGTTCTTGGTCAGCCTGAGGTACCGGTTAAGCTACAGTTTGGGCTGTTCTCAGGTCCTTCTCTCGTACCATCACCAGTTCCAGCCATACAGATCGGTTCAATACAGATGCCTCTTCATCTTCACACTCCTCACATGCACTCTTCTCAACCTCCTCTCTTTCAATTTGGTCAGCTAAGGTATGCGTCTCCTGTTTCACAGGGGATATTGCCATTGACTCCTCAGCCAGTGTCCTTCATGCAGCCCAATGTTCCAAATAATTTTCCTCTGAATCAGAATGGAGGTTCTCTGCCTACTCAATCTGGTATGGACAATTCTTCCGTTTCAGTTGATAACCAATCAAGTGTTCTTCCAAGGAACTTTGATTTATCTCATGGTCAAGCTTCGAAAGAGCAAAATTCATTACTGCCACGAGAAAGTGCAAACATTACTGTGAAGTCACAGCTCCAAGGAGAAATATCTGGCACGGAAGATGGCAATTTAAAGACTGAAGCAGGTGCCCAAGCTGGAGTTTCTGTAAGAAAGCATTTCAAAGGCTCTACTAAAGAATGGGAAAGCCAGCATCACAATGGGGCGATGTCATACCAGTCTAGATTTAAAGAAAAAGATCCAAGTGTATCGAAGGGCCGGGGAATAATATCGGGAGGTAGAGGGAAAAGGTATGCCTTTGCTATAAAAAATTCTGGTTCGAAATCATCTTCGAACGCGAATGAAATTTCTCGGCAGGATTCTAGTGAATTTCTCAGACCTCGTCGTCAACGGACTGAATTTCGAGTTCGGGAAAGTTCAGATAGGAGGCAGCCTGCTATGATTGTTTCATCTGGTCCTCAAGGGGTTGATGTTAGGTCCAATAACAGTGGTAGGGTAACTGGTGCAAAAAACATGTCTGCGAGGGTCGTCATTCCAAATAGACAATCAAAACAGACAATTGATCGGGAAGGCTTGGATTCTTGTACTGTTGGTTCAAGGGAATTAGATTCTGGAGTTAAGTTTGAAAAGGGAGATGGAAAAGAGTCTTTGAGAAAGAATCAGAGTATTTCACTCTCAGGAGAGGATGTGGATGCACCACTGCATAGTGGAGTTGTGCGTGTTTTTGAGCAACCTGGCATAGAAACTCCTAGTGACGATGATGATTTTATTGAGGTGAGGTCAAAGAGGCAAATGCTGAATGATCGTCGGGAACAGAGGGAACAGAGGGAGAAAGAAATTAAGGCAAAGTCTCGGGTTTTAAAGGTTCGTTTGAATTTATAATTATATGTAGTTATTTTATTTTAATGTGGGAAATAAACGTTGTTCAGCAACTAATGCGCTAGGGTATGCTAAATAATATTTGGATTTAAAAGAAAGAACACATAAAATTGAACCTGAAACACTGACAAAAATGGTGGATTTTGGAATAGCTTCAGTTTTGTTTTATTCTTAAATCAAAATCAGTAATATTCCAAGTTCATCTTAAGAAAGGAAAATATAAAATTACTTAATCGCATACATGATGGTGACAAACAATTAATAAGATACTTAACCCATAATTTCATCTGTTGGCATATTTTTATATCTCTTAAATGTTAAATCAAGTTTGAAGAATTTTCTATCATTTGATCTTTGGAAGATGATTTTTCTTTTCTTTAATAATCTAGCTTTAAAAACAACTTACATTTTGACTGTAAACTAGTATATTGGCTCGGTTTATTGTAGTAAATGAACGTTGTCCAATCGCATTTTTTTGTTGATGCCAGTTTCCACGAAAGCATCGTTCTAGCTCTCAAAGTAACTACGTGTCTGTAACCTCCAATAAGATCCCTTTATCAGTAGGAGCTGAAGTATCTAACAGTGTTCACTCTGACTATGTTGGCTCTGATGGGCTTGGCATACCCCATGTTGAATTGTCTGCTGGTTTTAGTTCTCCTGTGATGTCCCAACCATTGCCTCCAATCGGAACACCTTCCGTGAAACCTGATGTCCAGGCAGATACAAGATCCCAGGCGATCAAGTAAGTTTTTTCAAGTAACTTGTCTTGTTACAGCTGTCTGTTAGATCCAGATTTCTCATATTTTTATCCTACAGGTCCTTCCTGCCAGGCTCCCTACCTGTTGTATCAGGTGGTTTAAAGAATCTTGCCACGGGTTCAATGTTCGATAACAAACAAAAGATTTTGGATAATGCCGAAGGATCTTTGGGTGCTTGGAGTAATTCCCTGATGAACCAACAGGTATGTGTTAGCTAGAATGTGATCGACTTATTTAAATCACTCAGTCAGTTCAGTTTTTATGTCTCGCTTTCAAATTTTTGTATACTAATTTCTTAATAGATGAAATAATGATTATGTTGCAGTTAAGGAAGCGTGAAGATTTTTTGTGATTAGCGAGTCTTATGGCTTGTGTTTCAGTGTATTGTTTTTATTTTTATTTGGTTGAATCTTCTTAACTCTTTAGTTTGTAGGAAACCTCTGGTGCGGCGGCACCTTTTTGACATTCCAGTCTTAATTGGTCTCTAATTATTTGCTGCTTTTGTAGTTGCTTTTCTTTTTAAACCAGTTGTGCGTGAACACCACACTTAATGATATAGTCATGTTCATTCAACATGGAAGGTTTCATGTTTGCATCTCACATAGTACTTGCTTCTACTCTTCAGTGATCCATCTTAGTCTCTGATTCTTATTATGTTTTTTCCTTGCTTGATTTTGCATCTTTGATATATCAACTTAATCCTGTTTTCATCAGGCTTAGTGGCATTGGCATGTTTATTTATTGTCTAGAATTTCATATTTGTGTCCCACCTTGTTCGCTTCAAACTCTGGATAGGGGAATTGTATTGAGGTGGGTTCACATTTCAATTTATTTAGTTTCTTGTGTTGGAAAACCTATTTGTTTTTACACCATTATTGTTGGAGGAAAGTTACATGAGGAAATATATGCTAGAGCTCCTGTTAACTATCTTGCTGGTAGCTTTCGAACTGCAGAAAGATTAAGGATAATTAGCAAGCTGATAGATGGTATCTATTGTTCCAGCTATGCTTTTAATATGTGGGCTATTTCATGACATATATTGAAGCTCATTGATTTAATGCTTGCCTTGCACCATATGTCATTCTGTTCTAATGTTAAATGTTCAGTCAACTGAGCAACTTTTTTTTATTTCATCTCGTAGGTCATGGCTCTAACCCAGAGTCAACTTGATGAGGCAATGAAACCTGCATTTGATTCAAATTCATCTGTTGGAGATCCTTCTAAATCAGCTGGCAACTCCAATTTGCCGCCTTCATCCATCTTGGTTAAGGAGAAGTCTTTTTCTTCTGCTGCAAGCCCAATCAATTCATTGCTTGCAGGGGAAAAAATTCAGTTTGGTAGGCATACTTTTATTGTTATCTTCATTATAATTTTCAAAATTATTATTTGATTATCTTTGATATATTTTCTTTTCTCTTTTGCAGGTGCTGTAACATCCCCGACAATTCTCCCTCCTAGCAGCCGTGCACTTTGTCAAGGGATAGGGCCACCAGGTTCATGTCGACCTGACGTTCAAATCTCTCACAATCTCAATGCAGCTGAAACTGATTGTTCTCTTTTCTTTGAAAAAGAGACACAGTCAAATGAATCTTGCGCGCATTTGGTAGACTGTGAGGCAGAGGCTGAAGCAGCTGCATCAGCCATTGCTGTTGCAGCCATCAGTAATGATGAGGTCATTGATAAACAGAAGGTGGACATTGATGCTATAACAGAAGGTGGTAATTTCATGTGCAACCTTCTATGGAATTTGTGCTTGTATTTTGTCTAGGGTTTTAAATCACTTCACTGTATGTAATTTTGTTGCAGCAGGTGCATCTGGAGACCAACAGCTATCAAGTGAAACAAGAGCTGAAGAGTCTCTAAGTGTTGCTCTACCTGCTGATCTTTCTGTGGAGACACCGCCAATCTCATTTTGGCCTCCTGTTCCTAGCCCGCATAATTCTTCTAGTCAAATGCTTTCTCATGTCCCTAGGGGTTCGCCTTCTCATTTTCCTTTCTATGAGATGAACTCAATGTTGGGGGGTCCCGTCTTTGCATTTGGGCCGCATGATGAGTCAGCATCCCCTCAGTCACAATCCCAGAAGAGTAATGCATCAGTATCAGGTGGTTCACTTGGAACCTGGCAACATCATGCTGGTGTGGATTCATTCTATGGCCCCCCTGCTGGTTTCTCTGGTCCTTTCATCAGTCCACCTGGAAGCATTCCGGGTGTTCAGGGCCCGCCTCACATGGTTGTGTATAACCATTTTGCCCCTGTTGGACAGTTTGGTCAAGTTGGACTAAGTTTCATGGGCACCACATACATGCCATCTGGGAAGCAACCTGATTGGAAGCATAACCCTCAATCTTCTGCCGTAGGGGTGGTTGGTGAAGGGGACATGAATAATTTGAATATGATTTCTGCTCAGCGAAACCCTGCAAATATGCCAGCTCCTGTCCAGCATCTTGCCCCTGGGTCACCTCTACTGCCCATGCCAATTTTTGATGTTTCCCCTTTTCAGGTTAGTCTAGGTTTTAAATGTTGATACTTATTTGGTTTGTTGACTCTTGTAGTGTTTGATTATACTATTGTTGTTTTCAGTCCACTGCTGACATGTCGGTTCAAGCTCAATGGTCGCATGTTCCTTCAACTCCTCTTCAATCTGTTCCTGTGTCAATGCCCTTGCCAGAAGGCACACAACGTTCTCAGTTTAAACACGGACATGCTCTCGACAAACCATTGGCTAATAATAGGTTTTCAGAGTCCAGAACAGCCACATCATCATCTGACAACAAAAACCAGAAGTTCACAACAGCTGCTGATGCAACAGCATTGCCTGATGAACTTGGGTTGGTAGACGACACCTCTAGCTCTACAGATGCTGTGCAGAATGGCAATGGAAACAACAACAACAATGTTGCCGCTGGTTTCAAGGCCCAGCCTCCTTCCCATCAAAAGAATGCCAATGCACGGCATTACAGTAATTCGTCTGGGTATGGGTACCAAAGAGCAGGCAGCTTTTCTCAGAAGAAAATTTCTGGGGGAGAATGGTCCCACCGCAGAATGGGGTATCAGGGACGAAATCAACCTTCAGGTTCAGATAAGAACTTTCCTCCTTCGAAGCTGAAGCAGATTTATGTAGCTAAACAGAATACTACTACAACAGGTGGCGCATCATGAAGATATTCACTGAGAAAACATGAGTTACACACTTGGCTTTTTTACGAGTAAACACAAAGGTCAGGGTAAGGACATCCCTCTGGTGAGAAATTTTGATGTTAGGTTTGCAAGTTTGTATTTATTGGCATTTCGAACTGTGAAGTGATACTTATTAAGTTATCATAATCTGATGTTCTGGTTTGGTGCCCATGCTATTTTTTCTCCTTTGTTTCTTTTGCTTAGAATTTATTCCACAGCTCACTTTGTTACGAGAATCTCCTTCGAAATTGGAAACTCGAAAATTCTTCAACTATATAAATGCTTATTTACTCAGTTTCATCTCATCTTTGTTCCTTCTATTCTTTTTCCAAACTAACTAAAAAGTGGAATCGCAAGAAATGTACAAAAATTAGATTTGTGTAAGGAATGTCATAAATGTTTTTGTGTGTAATATTGTCCAGGACAATGTGATTTGTATAATGTGTATTATTCAAGTTTACATTTTGTATAATGTTCGTTATATCAAATTTCTTTATACAAGATTTTTTTTTCTAATGGTATAACGTGCCTTGTATGAGTTTGCATTTTTATATAATGTTTATTATACCACCCACAAGTGAAAAACTTTATAAACGGTATAATATTCATTATACAAACTAGAAATCTGGTATAAGATGTATTATGTTAAAATATAGAAGGTTTTAGGTTTTTTCATCATTGATTGTTGCTGTTCTGGTTGGATTCACCATCATCGGTTGTTTTCTACTGATGGTTTATTCCTATATCATGGTCCATCAACGTAGGATTAACACTTTGCGACAGCAGAAACATGAAATTGAATATGATTTTGATAATTTTGTTCTTGAAATGTGTTGGACGAGGTGATGGGCGGCGGTTTGGGCGACGGTTGGATGGAGAGAAAAGATGTAAGTAACGATTATTCTGGTGATTGATGATTATTTGGACGAAGAGATATATTGTATATTACATATTATATGAATTTGTGGATAGGTAAAATGTTGTTTATACCAGTTTTCACGTATTGTTACAATGTTATTTTTGAGATTTCTTAAACTATGATTCTTTTGCCTAAATTTTTCCCCCCTCAAACTTGAAAAGAACTCCTAAATTGATCCATTCAATTCATGCTCATCAATACAAACTTTTCCTTCTCTTGTATTATTCAATGTTTCTCTGACATCAGCAAAATGGTCAGAAAGCATTATAATTTTGAAGAATTGACTCCCCATAAACCTAATAACTTTTCTTTCACTGTACAAAAAAATTACAAACAACCTAAAGATGGAAACAGAGAAAGCATTGGTCAGCAACTTAAGAAGGTAATACAAGTCAGTTGACAATAAGACGACTTGTCCATCTGACGACTAGATGTCAAATGCAATCTATGCAGAGAAGATCGGTCACGTCGAGAAAGTTGGCAGAAGAAACAAATTAATGTCAATCCACCGCGAATACCCAACAACAAGAGAAGTTGTATTAAGTCCATAACTATGCCCATGCCATACCTATGTTGACACAATTACTATATATCATGGCAAACCTCGTGCCTAGCTTCTAAGAGAACGAGCAAGTCGAAAATTTGACTTTTGATATGTTATAAATGTTTCTCCAATACCAACACTAAGGGAAAATTTTAACGTCCTTTTTAACTTTAGGGGACAATCGATCATCATTCACATCTTCAGATTTTTTATGTGTTCAGTTGAAAATGAAATGTTAACAAATATTGTAATAAAATTTAGGCTTAATACATCGGTTGGTACTCCAACTTGTCTCCATAATCCGTTTAGCTACCTCAACTTTAGAAACGTCCTCGCAGGTACCTTTACTTGTGAAAAGTGCGCCTCCTAGGTACAAATTATGTCATAAAAATGAGTATTTGTGTTCATTTTTATCTGAATTTTTGCAGGATGAACTTTGAACCATTCAAGCTCATCTTTACTGATTCCATGAGAACATCAATTGCATGCATTATATTCATCCCAAACAACTCCTTAAAAATTTATACTGTTTTGTCTACATATTCATGCATATATATATAAAAAAAAAACAATATAATGTGCTCACATTACAGGTAATTAGCAGAGAAGTAATTGATCAAGGCTTAGTTGAGTTTGTTGTTACTACCTTTTGCGCTTAGACTTGAGAGAAGTAAGAGAATGAGAAGTGGAATGCCAGTTTCTCTTCCTTTGATTTATAAACCAATTGTTTATCTGCTTTAACTGCAATCCTGTTTCCTCTACCAGTTTTGCCTTATCATCTTCCTGCATAATTGCATCTTACCAAATTAGATTAATTTCAAAAAATCTGAAAAATGAAATTAACAAGTGCAAGTGGCTTGTTACCGTTGGGTAAGGCCACTTAGAGTGTTGCTGCCACCAATTCTTGAGCACAGAAGTGGTGTCACCTGGAAGTTTTCCAGCCCTTCTTTTCCTTAAAATCTCCTCTCTCACATCTTCGATTCTCGACTTGAATCCCTGCTTTAATTCAATCTTGAGTTCTTGTCGAACTCTTTCCATTAAGGATCTCTCTGATTCAGTTGGAAGAAGGGAACCGAATCCCAAAAGGTCAGGAGCGTCGCCACTGGATTGATCGAAAGAGTAATCCATTTGAGGATCGTCTTCATCATCCGACATTGTAGCTCCTGTGCCTTCTCCTAGACTTACTCCTGCACCAATTTACACGTGGCATGCTTTTGTAAGTATGGTGAAAAGTCAAACCAATCAAAATATGACGCCGCGGGGCTCGTGAATGCATTTTTTACTAGGAGCCTGGTTGGTGTTAGCTTTTCAAAGTTGGGGGTCGTGCCCTGTAAAAGTGCCAAGTTTGTGTCTAACTTTTCTATTTTCATTGTAGACTACTACGAGTGGGCTTATAAAGGACATGCTTCAAGTCTAAGAGGCATAAGCGTGCGAGGTTAAGGTACTATTATGAATAATATAAAAACTTCGATTAAACATATTCTGTTAGCTTAAGTTTTGTACTCCAAACAAATCCATTACAAGAAGTCCTTCTCAAGAGCAGTTAGTGCATTTCCCAGGCATAGTGCTGAGTCAAAACTGCGCCCTAAGAATTTTAGAAAGCGTTATAGGCCCTAATAATGCTAATGCAGACATCCGCTGTTCCCTTAACCAGATAGCTCGTCAATCCTTTATACAGATAAGGCACGAAAGATTCATTACGCATCTTCAGTAGGATTATAAATATTCTTCTTGATATAAACAATAACTATCTACATCTATGTAAATGTCATTATATAAACCTGAATATTCACTTCTCCTTTCCCAACTCGTCCTTTCTCAAGCACAAATAGTATGGAACATGAATTATCTTTACGTATTTCTGGGTTGATCCAACAACATTGCTCATTTGACTTTAATACCATGGAAACATTTATATATAAACCTGATCGAACTGTACCCGCGAGACTAGGATTGATTAGTACTTAGGATGATGATGATATTTTACGGTACTTTTCAAAAATAAAATCTTTATTATTTTGCCTTTTATCATCATTGGATTAATTTTCCCACCATTGATCCAATGGTTTGTTAAAAACAAAATCATCGTGACCTACACAACATCATCGACGACGACGGCGACGACAACAATAATAATAATAATATCAAATCAGTAAATAATTCCAATCAAAATCAGGGTTGTTGGGGCTACCACAGGCGGTGGTGGAGATGGCCACCACCGAACTAACTAACAATCCTCCAACCATAAATTACTAATATAAATTATATATGTAATTTGGTAGGTCCCTAACCTAATCCTATTTTATTAATTTGCAGCCACCTCCTTCATCTCTCAAATTCATTTATTATCTACATGGTTAATCACCCAACTAATCACTCATTAAAATGCCAATTCCTTAATGAACAAATTATATTATTAACTTGTTTTTGCATTCAAATTTCACTAAAAAATGTTGCTAAATATAACGAACGTCTTAAATAGGATAAAACACAAGACAAAGTATATAAATCGTTGTAGTGTGTGAAATTCACAGCCTTAACCGTGATTTTGTACTAATCCAACAAAAAACGAAGAACTAATACTTTTTCATAACTTACAATGAACAGAAACATGGTTAAAGTGATTTGTAAAAATTTAAGGTTTGAGATTAGAGACAAACCAGTGAGAGCCTGTAAAGTATTTTCAATTTCTCTGCAGGCCATAACAGCTTCAACAGCATGGACTCTTACATGTTGTTGAAGTTGGTCTCTGAAACCACACAATACTATCAAAAACTGAGCCTGCAAATCAATTAATCACCCACATGTCAAAACATAAAAAAGATCCAAACTTTTCCCAAAAAAATAGAAAACAAGGAAAAAAAAATCATGGGTATATCACAAAATAAAAAACCCACCAAAAAATTGTCAAGCTCTTGCCTCTCATGAGGAGCGAGAGAAAGGGCATTTTGAGAAGCATAAGACCTAAGAATATGGTGAGATTGTGATAACTGAGCATCAATAAGAGGCAAGTGATCTATTGGTGTAGCAACTCTGAGACAAGACACATGGGCTGCTAATAACTGCTCATATAAAGGATGAGT
This sequence comes from Euphorbia corollata, assembly GCA_948277035.1. NCBI lineage: Eukaryota > Viridiplantae > Streptophyta > Magnoliopsida > Malpighiales > Euphorbiaceae > Euphorbia > Euphorbia corollata. The sequence goes on from CAOJBI010250882.1 coordinate 19,758, forward strand.
AGCTATCTCCGCCTTGAGTTGGTGGATCAGCCCAGCTCCGGCCACCGACATAGAAACTTCTCCTCCACTACCACTCGCCATCATCCCCAAATTAGCTTCTTGCATTTGTATTTTGAATTTTAATTGATTTGGGCAAAGTTTTTGTGGATAATATAAAGCAAAAACCAAAAGGGTCTACAAAAAAGAGCTTTTTGGACCACAAAGCAAACACCTTTGTGTGATACAGTGTTCAATTGTTTGTCTGAGACAGAAAATGAAAGAAAGAACAGTGCTTTTTTGTTATTGGTGTAAGAGAGAAAGAAGAAGAGGCAAAATATTGGGATCTGAAACACAAATACAAATGCTGATATATTATTACAACAGAAGCAAGCATAAAATAGAAGAAGAGAGAGAAAAGATTGAAACTTTTTAGAGAGAGAAAGAAGAGCGACAAATTTAATTACTTTTTGCTTCTTTTTGTTCCATTTCTTGGGATTTGTTAAGGCATAATTATAGATACTTTTGTTTGGTATGCTAATGATATTATTATCTAGGTTTATCAGAAGATCAAGAAATTAATTTGGATTAGGTAGTGATAAACTGATAACCTTGGGTTATCAGAAGATTTGGATTCTTTAATTTGGTTAACAGTTAATTTAATTAACCACTGATTGAGACACTTCAATGTATAAAACCCTTAATTAAATGGAAAGTGATTCAAATTTAGCAAAAGTTCATTTTCATTTGGACGAGCAAAAGCTGAGGAAAACCAACTTTTTGGGGATAACAAGTCCCAATCAACTGCTGCCAACTATCCATCTTTCCAAAATCTTAAAACAAAATGCTATCATCCTCTTGTGTGTAAGAATATATTCTTTCCTACCCAATTTAATTATATTCAAGTTATAAATAAGGTAAATTTCAAAAAAGGGACATGTGGTTTAGGTCATTTTCAAAACAGGGATTGTGCAATTTTGGGTCTCAAAAGAGGACCTGTAGTATAGTACCGTTATCAAAACGAGGAATTTTTGTTGACCCCGTCAAAATTGATGACGTGGCCAGGGGTATTATGGGAAAATCAAATTTCCTTCATCTTCTCTACAACTCCATCTTCTCTGCAACTCCAGAAACAATTCCT
>CAOJBI010252086.1:0-10158 GCA_948277035.1 Euphorbia corollata
ACTTACTATTGGTTATTGGGTGATTGTCACTATAAAAGATTCAATTGGTGAAATTGGTCCAATGGAATTCCAAAGAAGTTTTTCTATTAATTGATTAATAGTTTAATAGTCATGTTTTCATAATATGAATCATGACACCCAATAAACGGACCCATTAACTTTAGCGGGTGTGTAAACGACTCTTCCACGTCCATATATGGCTGTATGTTGTTTTCCTATTAATCAAATAATTGTTTTTTTTAAGTGTTTATTTGGTAAGTTATGTTTTATATTAAAAACACTAAAAAAACACTATTAATAACAAACATTATACTTAAAAAAACAACAATAGTAGCTTAACTGATGGAATTTCTAATTCGGCAACAACCAGTTCTATGAGAGTACTACGTTGATAACTATTTTCCTACCAACTATTTAAATTAGCGATTCTTTTTAGTTTTTGAAATAAAATACGATATACGAGTAAGGAGGATATTCGTTGGAACGAATATTTTATTGTAATTCAATCACAAAATATTTATTCACTACATATGGACAAATACGTCTAGGAAGCTGAAAATTCTTCCCCGGCGGAATATTAATTTGTCTATTCGTCTAGCTTCCTAACAACAAAAATGCTCCCTTTTCAACACATAAACTTGGGAACAAGTTTAATGTGCTTTTAGGTGGAGATTTTGAAATGTAATTTGGATGATGCTTTTTTCTAATATACATGTTTTAGTCGTAGTACTTTGAGATGATAATGATATCTCTCAAGCAGTGGTTCGTTTTTTGCTTCTAAAAATTCCTCTTTGTGAACTAATGTCTCACCATTAAGTTTTGTTATGTTTTGCCCGATGTTGTATTTGAGAACGACGTACTCTGCATTTAAATGGTTTTGTTTTGTTTTGTTTTGTTTTATTATTGGGGAAACACCACTTGTGCATTTGCAAAAGTTTGGGCTTCTTTAACTTTTGCGTATTTACTTGTATTTTAAGCTATAGATGATTTATATATCATGTAATCGGGGATCTTGAAACTTGTAAATTTATAATTAAATATGTTGATGATGACGTCTACAAACTAAGATAATATTTTTTATAGTTGAATGAAGAAATCTAGTGTTTGGCCGTTTGGGGTTATATATATTTTATTAATTTCTGAAAATTGTATGGCCGTAGTTTTAGTTTTACTTTTGAACTGACCCACCAATGACTATTTGGTCATTGTGGTTTCAAGGTGGAGATTTTAAAATAGTTTGTAATAATTAGTCAATATTTTTTATATATTAAATTCAATATGGCGATGTTGAGATGCAAGGGGCAAATCACAATTCAGCTATCGGAATATCTCATGATTCATGAGATATTCCGACGATTTAATTCTGGTAGCTATGCATGTCAGTTTGTCTTTCCACCAAGGTTTCGTTCTTAGGCTAATTAAATTATGTTATTACCTTTTCATCAAAAAAAAAAAAATTATGTTATTACCTCGTCAAAGACGTATTGTGTCTGGTGATAAGATTTAAAAAAAAAAAAATTAAAATGCAATTTAGAGACTGATAGGTTTATGCCTAACTTATAAATATAGAGGAAGAAATCATGTTCATATGCAATAAATTTTATTATTTTTCCATATATTATTAATATTAATTGCCGATATTAGTCATGTAATCATTATATAATTTATATATAAGATATTTCTTGCTTATTTCATCATATGTTCTCTTATGATTAAATATGCTTATTCGCATATTATTGATATAGTTTTGTTCAGGGTAAGTAACAATTATGTTTTGTCACCTCTTCTAAAAATATGTTTAGCGAGAGTCGACGTGAATTTCCTCCATGCAAATGTATAAAGGAAAACATCTTTAACAAGAGTTGAAAGGTAAACTATTAGTGGTGTAATTAAGGGAGAATGTCTTTAAGCCTATGTATACAATTATTGATATTTTGATTATTTTTTTTAATAAGAATAAGAAGTCATAAGCAGATTTTTCTGTTTTGCTATATATCCATCAAATAGCAGTTTTAAAATTTAATTACAATTACTAAAAAACTACATTAAAAAATAACTATTGGTAACAACAAAGAATTGCAAAGACAAATAGCAATTGTATCATTGTATGCTTTGTCTAATCTGAATTATGTAAAATCCATTGATGAAAATAGGTCAAAGGTTGGGTTATGAACCTCAATCTTATTTAATGGGCCTATTGACCTTAAGCTGGGCCTCCATGTAATTCGTTCACAAAAATAAGTTAAAATAGTTGAAATAAAGCACAAATACCATAATAATTACGGAAATAGAATCATTTACTTGAAACTAATAATTTTTTAGTCATTCCCTTTATTTTTTTTAACTTATACATGATGAATTAAAACTCAAAGGATTCTGTAAATTCTATTCGACATCTAATGTATCTATTAAACTCTATAGAAAACATCTAAGTATAAATGATATGTAAAACAATATATCACTTTTATTTAACATTTTCCTCTAGGATTGTTATATGCTACATTATGATTCTTATGTTTTTTATTTGGTTATAAATTGAGGATTTAAGCTTAGGATATGTACTAAAGCCTGTTTCATCAGTTAAATACGATTTCTTATAAATAATGCATTTCCATTGTATTAATAAAAAAAACCAGAAAAACTAAATGTCATGCAAAACATAGTGGTATAAAAATAATTCTTGAGCATATCAATGTATTCCATCATGTTAAACTTTGGAGTACTGAAGCACTTGGCGAAAAACAATTTATGGTAAAGTTACAATACTAAAAAAAGACCTGGAAGAGAAGAGTCAGTTTTTTGGTCAGGAGCAAGATAAGTCTAACTCCAAGATTAGTTTACGCATGAATCAGAAACGTTGGATGATACATTACATGAATGGTCCTCTTGCTCCTGCACCACTCAATCTCCCTTTTGCTGCTTATACAAACTCATGGTGTATGATATCTTGAACGTACCTTCTTTCTTTTCTTTTCTTTTTAAACAACTTTTATTATGTTTTAGAATTTTAATGGTTGAATACTCATTTCAAGTATTTGTATATAGCCATTCCCACCTATATGCTTATGTCTCAAATGATTTAAGGCAGCAGCTGGAAAGAAGCTCCATATATTTATCATTTGCAAATGTCAGTCAGTCAGTTGTAAAGTGGAAAGAAGCTCTCTTGCTGGACCTTCTCCAACCATTGATGTGATAATTTAATTTTGATTTTGCAAACATATGGCCTTACTTTAGTGTGTGTTTTTTTTTCATAAGAAAAATCGCTAACTCGTACAAATGATAAATATATGGTTAAGAAAGTTCCCTGTTAACTGTTAAGTAGATCAAACTTTGGTCGCAGATGTTCTGTTTATGATGCTAAGTTGTTCACCTTAATTCTTTGTGTGTTGTTCCAGAACTTTCTACTGAAATTGTGCATCCATTATATAGGAGTCATTTTCTGAAACTGCAGAAATAAAAAAATTATGATGATATTATGATAACAATACCTTGTGTTCCAAATCATAATTTTGTCAACAATTAAATTATTATCATCGATAATTTGCTATCATCATTCTCATATATTATTAGTTTAATGACTTAATCATGACATAAATTTACTGAAACTGAAGAAACTTGAACTGAACGATTTGTAGAAAACTAGACTGGACCAATAACAAGTCCTAGATAACATGTCCTAGAGTAGAGGGCTTAATACTCTTGATATTCTAATCTCGATTACGGCGATAATAATAAATACCCAACATGTTTTTTCGAGCCACACGTTGGAGGTGAAAAAAGGATCCGGCCATAAAAAGGATTAATATATACAGGTTACCCTAGTTTTTTGTACGGTGAAAATGGATCTTTCTCTTTCGGTTACATACGAAGATGAATTGCTTATGCAGAATCATAAGGCTAAGGTGACCCGGGAGGCCATGGAAGATGATCTACCTGCTGATTTGAAATCCAAAGATGATATTCTGTCAAAAAAACTTAAGGCTAAAGAGACGATGGTGGCCATGAAAGACGATCTACCTTCTCATGTGAAATCCGAAGATAATCAGAAGGATGAGGAGTCACCGGCGGTTGACAAGATGATGTGAAATCTACTGATGATGATGATGGGCCTTATAATTGACCCCTATTTGAACGACGACCACGCAGGGAAATTCCAAACGAAGAACACATCGTTGTTGTGTTGTCGAATGCCTATTCTAATTATTCGCAAAGTTAGATCGGACCCGAAGATAATGTGGAATCCAAATATTATGCTGATGAAAATGATGACGACGAGGACAAGTATGATTCTCCGCAAAGTCCAATCAATTATGATGAATATAATGATCCTGTTTTCTCAAATGCGAAAGATGAGATGAATTTCCATAAGTACGTTGAATAGTATGTTAAAAGTGAGGTAATTATCAATTTCATGTTATTCGTACTAGCATAATATCGTATATGTTGATTAAATTAGGTTTTGATTGTTTTAGGGTTTCGATCTTTACCATTTTTCTGACAAAATAATAGGCGGACTCATGCCTCTCGCACTGGATGAAAACAATCCCTTCTACTTTGATGGCACTGTGACTAGAGATTGCAGGAAGTCTGTAGAAGATGCCCTCGGGCATAATAATGAATATGTTAGTTCTAATATTTTAATATCGTTTGTAATCGATTTAAAATTCATCCGAACAAGCGATTAATTATGTAATTCATCTTTGGAGAACCACTGTAATCTTCAACTTGAGAAAATCCTCAAGCGCAATTATGTAGTTGGTACTCGCTACTATGCTACATTTGATGCTAAAGACATCGGTACTGGAGTTACCCACAATTTTCAAACTCAAGTACGCCGTGATCATTATACTGGCAAAACTACTATAATCAGGTTTAGAGCCAAACCCAAGCACGAGCCTGAACAGTGATGCTTACTTAAGTTGCTGGTAATCCCCATTCAAATTTGATGATATGCCTGACTTGTATCATGTTGATTAGATTATTTCTCGATAATGTTCTGTTTTAAGTTCAACTATTGTGGTCTTGGTTTCTAACTAGGGTATATTTTATGCTGGAATTTAAATGAGATAATTGCTATTGCTATGCTATTTTAAAGTTCAATTTTTTATTCAGGTTGGACAAACAGTCTACCATTTAGGTACCTAGTTTTTCTCAAGCCTTGAATGTAGTCAGTTTTTCAGGCAAATTCTTTGCCGGTTAGACAAATGGACATGTGGTTTGAAAATAAATTTCAAAATAAATTTTATTATCATCCAAAATTTTTTGTTACGTAGTGTACCATATCCTATGGCAATTATAGCGTATGGAGTTAAGTTACTATTGCTATCCTCATCGTATCTCCTAGCGGGAGCCTTGTAAATCTCCTAAAACATTCAATACCAAGAGTGTAAATAAAAAAAACATACTTTTCACAATACATGGTATAGTATTATTATAACATGAATTTATTACCTCTTCTTTCAAATCCCAAAGTCCAACATGAGTGTTGACCACGAGGATAAGTGGTCCAATGTCTGCATCGAGAATGTCTTTCACCTTCTGTTCGGTGATTCCTTGGTCTAGTTCCACTTCTTGTTCTATGAACACCCTCTTGCCTTTAAGTTTCTGTTGAAAAAGAATTAAATTTTGAGAACCTTGTTCAAATGTTTTCACCTCTAAAAACTGCATCAGCATTATTTTGATAAATATTTATTTGTTATAATTATTCTTTTTAAAACTTTACCTTTGAGATTTTTGAATCCGTGAATCGGCATATTGACTCGGGAGGCAGCCCTTCATGTTTTAGAACCTTAGAAGCTTTCTTAAAACTCCCAACGGAGTCATATTCACTGTCTACACGGATTATAAGAAATTTGGGTGACAGTTCGAGCCAGTCAGCTCGACGTTATTGTGCTTTGTTGTGCGTGGCCTGTACTGTCTCGACAATCGCCACGGCCCAACATTCATCTATTAAAGGTGATACCTCTAATCAGTTTAAATAGCCGTCAGATTAGCAAAGTAAGCCGGACTATATTACCTTTAACAATCTTTCTGAAGTCCGAGGATATTAGGGATCCATACATATTAACCTGATTAGCAATTTGAATGGTTAATTTGAACCAAAATTCACTATAAAAACATAACCAAAAACGATAATGGTTACCTTATTTTCCTCAGCTTCTGCATTTGCTTGCGCGGCTATTTCAGCATTTCTTTTGTCCTAATCCTGTTGATTAATATATCAATCAATATGTTAAAATTAGTTTTGCATTTCAACTTAATTCATTAACGATAAATTTACAAATTATTTTTCTACGGAAGTCCATTATTGCAAACATCATGAAACGGAAAGAAGAGGCATGAAGTATAAAACGAGAATGAAGAAGAAAAAAGTATCGCTCTATTTACATTTTTTATGATTACATAATATCAGTTAGTAATGTTAAATTAGTTTTGCATTTCAGCTTAATTCATTAACTATTAATTTACAGACTATTTTTCTATGGAACTCAATTATTGCATACATCATGAAAAGGAAAGAAGAGGCATAAAGCAAGCATAAAATGAGAATCAAGAAAAATGTCATTTTTAGTCATCCTTAGTCATCAAAAAATTACAAGTAACTAAAATCATTGTATACTCGCTGCTTCAGCTTCTCCATGTTGTTTAGTCATCTTTCTCCCGTGTGGCTTAGGCATTTTGTCCCAAAATAAGAGTAGAAAGAAATCAAGATAGTGGATCGGTAAAGGAAAAAGAGAGATTCTGTGAACAAGTTGACATGAAATGGTAAAAACAACAGAGAGAATTGTACTTAATAGAAAAAGCGGGACTTTACAAGAGTTTTAATCAGAAAGTGGAACAGTAAATGAAAATGTGAGGAATTCCATGATTGTGTAAGTGTGGAATGGTAGAAAGAAGGCAAACTTGGAAAAAGTACAATGTAGTTTCGTTCATTTTTAAGACGTGGTTTGAAGAATATTTCTTTTTGTAAAAAGTTGCATTTGGTCTTAAAAAATTTGCAAATAGAAGATTTTTAATATTAAGTTATGTCACGAAAATAGGTAATCTTGTTCGTTTTTATCTGAAGTTTTGCGGGATGGTTAATAAAGATATAGTATATATTAGTAATTAATTTTGTAATTTTTTGAACAGTGTAAATTATTTATTTAATAAATTGTGATGACAAACTTTAAAAATCATAAAAATACCCGAAAATTATTCAAATCATGATGTATAATTTTTAATAAGGTTAAATTATTATAATGTTAAATTATTATAATGTTAAATTATTTAAAATATTCAATGTAACATCATTATTTTGAAACTACAGAATCCTTTTGTAAATTCTTTGAAACTACAAACATTTTTTTTGTAATTTCTTTAAACTATAGACCTTTTTTTGCAAAAGAGTTTCTTACACCCTTTTTTGAAAATGAGTAAAACCATAAAATATTTTTTTTAAGTTTACCTTAAAATAAAAGAAAGTATTGTAATATCCTTTTCAAGAATTTGGTTAGGGTTATGTTGGAGGAATTTTATTGCAAAATAATTCTTCAATGCTTATTTGTTTCAAAGTGGGAAGTTATTGAAGGAACTTCAAACTAATAAAAACACAGTATTAAACAAAGTTAAAAGTTACAAAACACTCTTTATCATTTATTGTAATAAAAATTTACTTGAACAAAATGTCTTAAAATTGTTCAGTTACCTAATAAATCATTACAGGTAGGTAGTTTTATAATTTATGCATTTTCAAAAAAAAATGTATATATATATCGATTCTAAGAATGTTGATATAAGTATTTAACATTTTACGTGATTTTAAATGGATATTTCATATACTAAAATTATATAAATCATGTATTAAATGAGTATATATTGAATGTATCATTTATCTAATAAGTATTTAAATCTTCGGACCAAACAAACTTCATTCAAATGTAGGGCGAGTATGAGATTGACTTTTCAGACTGTTTTTATGAAAACATTATTTTTTAAGTTTTTTCAGGTTGCTATATAAAAAAACTATGGAAATTAATAGCAAATATTAATAAATATTAAGAGTCAAAATCTTTTGTCCAATATTTGAATATATTGTTTTTTAAAACGTGTGAGTACAAATTTTCATGACAACAGTTATTACAGCAATTCCAAAAACTCGTAATAATTATGTCAGTGGGATTTAATGGATCATTTTCTCCTTTATATTCTATAATTGGATATATTCACGCATCTGTCAAAATCTCTCATGATAAATTGAACAAAAACAACTTTTAAATTAAACACTAAACGCATGAGTGCGGAGACCACATCGGTTGTAGATGCCAAACGTGACTAGCTTTTTTTATTTTAATTTTTCAATTTTAATGTTTCGAAGTTCGTTGAATATCACGTGTTTAAGGTTTTTCAGTTGATGCGTGAGTGTCATTTCTGGCAGAGAAATAAGAGTTTGAAACGCGCGTTTTGAATGTCGCTTGTGCATGAGGGAAGTTTTTTCTTTTGTCTTCTATTAATTTACAGTGAAAATTTAACTTTGATTCTTTGTGTAATTAATTGTTTTTGCTGAATAATAAAATAAAAAAAAAGTTATCAAAAGCGAAAGCTGAAACTATATCTTGTTGGTAAATCGGTGATGATTTAAAGAATGAATATTTCAAATAATAATTATACGAAATCTTTAAAATTTATTCAAAATCCTAGATTTTATCAATTTAGATTTATGTGATTATTTGATTTCTTATTTAATGTAACATCCCATTTCATAGCATCATAATTGCATTTAGTTATACATATTGTATATCGTATAATTTTATTAGATAAAGTATAATGCTATAAGAAATTTGTTAATTTTTATATATATATTTGTTTAAATTATATTAAGTATAAATATGAATATTTAAATAAATAAATTTGGGATGTTATAAGATAGAAGTAGAAATTATATTTAGTAATTAAATTATAATTTGAGGTTGTTTATTTATTAGTATATGTAAAGTATAGTATAGGTATAAATATAAGTATAAATATAAGTAAATATAATTAAATTAAGAAAAGAGGGGCAAAATGATCTTTTCACCCTCAAATAATTTTAAAACTTGATAAGATCAGGTTTAAAACCATTTTTATCTCTACAAAAACGTAGACCATAGAGAGTGGAAGAAGAGAAGAGAAGAGAAGAGAAAGAATAAATGTATGAATCATGTACATATACGGTTTTATACTAAGATTTTCGTGATGTTAGAAGTAGAATTAGAGGTTACACTTCAAAGATGAATTGAAGCTCTATATGTTAGGGTTTTTTATGTAAAATTTGGGAATTTTTTCATGGATATATTTTGAGTTATGATTTTTAGAAGTAGTAGTGCACAAAACAACATGATCAATGAGTTATTTGAAGTAAATCTGGGAATGATATACTGGTTAGAAAATTCTGTATTTTGGATATGATGAACTTGAAGATGTTATTAGTAATCTCCAAAAATAATGAAGTAATTTCATGGTCTGTAGAAAAAGTTATGGTCGATTTCTTAAAGGGCTGTTTGAGTGGAACGGGACAGATGTAAAGTGTGAAATATTAATTTGTGGAAAATTCTGTGAGGATTGAAAAATAATGAAATTTTAATATATTATGACCATATATGTTATAAAGAGAATGAAAATGGTTTTAGGTCAATTGGTTTATTAGTTTAAAAGTTATGAATTTTTGAAGTTAGAAAGATCATGAAGAATAGAATTCTGGATTAAGAAGATTGTTGATGAAACTAGAAATTCATTAAAATTCATAAATAGCTTAGAAAATTCTGATGTTTTAATATGTTTTACCCTTGTATATCAGGGTGTACTAAAAGAAAAATCAAGGAAATCGGATTAGTAATTTGAGTGATATGAATTTTCGAAATGAGTTTGGTTAAAGAGAATTAAAGGTTAAGGATACTTTTTGAATAAAAGATAAAAGTAAATTGTATATGTATTTGATATGAGATATGCATGTTTATAGGAGTCCAAAATCGTGAAGTTATCCCGGAAGAAGATCCAAGTCGGTTCCGAGGGAATTAGCCTGTAAAATATGTGAGTATAAACATGACATGAATTTGAATGTGATTTGTGTTTATTTGTGATGTGTATATGTGTGGATTTGTGAAATATGTTTTTATGTACTTGGTATTGATATGTACATTG
>CAOJBI010252865.1:0-20535 GCA_948277035.1 Euphorbia corollata
ACATGTGCTACGAAGACCGACGGACGCTCCGGTTAGGAAATGTGAGAATTTAAAGATAGAAATTAAGCGTAGAGGGAGAGGAAGACCTAAGATTACATGGAAGGAAACTATTTCGAAAGATATGCGCTTGTTAAATATTAATGAACAATTAACATTTGATAGAGCTTCATGACGTCAAAAGATCCATATAGCCGACCCCACCTAGTGTGGGATTAAGGCTTGGTTGTTGTTGTTGTTGTTGCGACAATTGAAGATATCAGGCATCAATAATAAACAAAATGAAAACAACAACATATATCTCCTTCTGTACATTATTGTAGCAGTGATTCGTGCAAATACCTCTCATATTTTATATTATAAAACTCCAGAATTCAGATAATCTAACTTAAAATATAAAATTCATCCTTCCAAGATTCTAAGTATCATCACATACTAGGAAACAAAGATTGACGAGAAGAAAACACCCACCACACGATCATTAATCCTCAGGATACGTTCCAGTCTTGCTTTTCTTCTTCCTTCACTTTCCCCTTCAAATTCCTCGAATTCTCCAATTGATGAGGTGTCTTTTCGGGCAAAATTAGAACAACATTAGAGTGAAGAGATAAAATTCAAGACTCGAAACAATCAATTTTAGTAACGAAGTACCTCCAAACATTGAAAAGAGGTCATCGTACATGTGCACTGTAGAAGAAGCCTTCTTTATGCCAGGTGAGGAGACGCTAGAGTTCTTCTCAGGCACAGAGGGATCTCTTCTATCAATTATTTTCACATCAAATATAGGATCCTGAATAGTAAATAAAAATCACATCAAACAAGCTGCTTGTACATACAAATATCAATTTAATATCGATCATCTCACCGAGGTAGTAACCCTTGCTTCGGGTACACTGCTGGATCGAGGTGTGCTAAACAAGGACACCAAGTCAGGTGCACTATTTTGTCGATTATTCCACGCAGCATCTTCAGCTTCTTCATATTTATTGTCTTTGGCTGTTTGTTTTACTTCACTACCAGGGTGAACATCAGAACGCAAACCATTACTATGAGACCCTTTTCCCCTTGCAAATTCTTCAAGTTCATCTACTAAAGACTCATTTGAATTTTTCACTGCAACAATTAAAATACATAATTGTAAGAGAACAACGAAATGACCAAATGAAAGACAAAGAAACAGAATTGACAAATCAGTTTCATCCAAGAGCTGAGAGTGACCTTTTTCATCTATTGTGAATGTTGATTGATTGACACTTGCATTGTCCCTGTTGAATAGTGTGGAAAATTGTTTAGAAGGCATTGATTTTCACATACATAATAATGTTGTAATACCATATAAAACCGATCATGATAGTATAACTAAAAATATACTTTCTGGATGGACTTTAGGTTGTGATGTAAAATGAAATCTGAAATATGATCAACCAACAGTTACAGAAATTCTGCCAAAGCAAGCATGTGGTTCAGGGGATTAAAATTTCATTGCATGGAAATGGTTCATGGAATTCAAATAATATCTCAACTGACTGGGAAGACGTATATCTTAAGATATTTGCAGGTCAGAAGCAAAACAGAATAGAACATTACATTTATAGAGAGTGATATGACTCACTTATAAATGAACCAAAAAAAGACATAAAAACCTGCCTTATATGCCTTGTAGAAAGATAGATTCAGAAATTGTGCGTCCAAATGGCAAAATGTGAGTCGATGAGTAATATCTTTCATGTATAAATAGAAACTCCATAGCTACAAAATGGAAGGGACTTATGTAGGAAGAAGCTAACATAGTAACAAATTTTAGTTCTCCACGAAAATTTAGCAATTCTTTCACCAGGATAATCAATAGAACAATGTCTAATTAATAGAAGCACTCAAGGAAAGCAAACTATAACATTGTATTGGCTAAACAACACAGACAGAATACGTAATGAAGGAACCAAAATTCATACTCTTTCTTTGATGAGTTGAAAGGGCCGAACCCCGGAATCAAATAATCAAAACCAACCGATCCATTCTGACTTGGAGCAGTCGGTTTTGCAACGAAATTCCCAAACAAATCGTCAATTGGAGCAGCCTGCTTAGAGTTAGGATCAAAAGACCAAAAAATATCATCTGTACTACTAGAATTTAAGCCGCTTAACCCTCCCAATATATCACCATCAAATTTAGTTGCTCCATTTCCGTTCTTAATAGTTTGCATCAAATTCTTCGGAAAACCACCAAAAATGTCAAAAGCATCATTTTCAGAGCCAAGGCTCTGAGGGTTTTTACTGCCAAAAAAGATATCGTCATCGTGGAAATATCCGTCGAGGGAATTCAAATTGTTAGCAGATTTCGGAACATATGAGAACGATTTGGAATCAAAAGTTGAATTGGATTGAGTTCTGTTGATGTCATTCGATAATTTCGATGCAGCCATAGGAGCCGATTTTCCTTGCGGCTTCAACCCAAACCGCTCTGTTAACACGCCAAGCTCGTCCATATTGAAGAACGGAACAAAAATGGAGATCTGATTCAACTAAAACCACAAAAACAATACACAAGTGCCTACCACACAGATATATACAATCAAATGTTACGAATCTAATAAGATTTGAGATAGAAACGGATCTGAAAAAGGGTTGAGATAGATGAGAAAGCAATGACGGAGGAGACAAATTTGGCGGCAATCGGATGATAAAGATAAAAATTAAAAGAGGCAATTAGAGTTGCAAAGGAGATTCTATAGTTTCTCTCACTCTCTCTCCTCCCTTTCTCTCTTTAGGCGGTGTTTGCGTGTGAGGGAGGGGAAGAGGAAGAGGAAGGCGGTGGACGGTTGTGGGCGGAGGGGGAAACGAGTCCTTTAAGTAGTGGGCCACCGAATGTATTTAGTACATGAGTATTTTGTCAGGGCTGTTTAAAATATATATATATATAGATTATTAATTATTTAATTACAAATCAAATATTTTGGTCCATCAACAACGTAATTATCTCAAAATTTCCACTCCTGCTTCAAATTACGCTTTTGATTCTCTCTCATTCTTTTTACTTTCTATTTTACGATTTCGTTTTTGATTCTCTCTTCTTCTTCTTTTCTCTTTCATCAATTTCTACTTCATCATTCTATTTTTTTTATTTTGTGTTGCAATTTCCAGTTCCTATTTATCTCCTACATTCTCAATGGCTTCAACGGCACAAGGAAGAGTTGCTTCTTGCTATGGAGGAGTCCGAATTCAAAGATAAGGATCCTTATTCTCTTCTCGTCTTTCTTCTTTTCTTTATTTTTTTTGGGGCATGAGGTGGCTACATCAGCTCTTTATCTCAATTACATATAACAAAACCTAGATTTATTTTGATGTTAGTTCTTCAATGTTCGATAGCTGACAGAATCTTTAAACTTCATTCATGTTGTGTTGCTGCTCCTTTTTTATTCTATTTTTTATGCGTATTCCAAATTTTCTTACATAATTGAAATTTTGACATGTTCTTTTATTTCATAATGATTGTTTGATTAAACTTGTGAGGGTGATGTTTTCTATATGATTGTAAGGTTGTAAATCATCTTTTAAACTGGACCATGTCTCTTCTAAATAATATATATAATGTAAAATGTCTCGATATTGTAGGTTATATGTCTCATTCAATATAGCTTATTTAGAATGCATAAGCAGAAAGCTATTTTTCTATGCAGATGCTATGACTTATGATTTTCTTCTGAGAATAATATAGCTATTAAGAATAGAATGTATATTTGGCTTTAAATCTTATGGCTAAGAAAAGAAATGAGTTTGTGAATGTCATTGTGATTTTTATCATAGCCTGATAGGATATATATTTGGCTTTATATAAAATGTAGTTTGAAGGCAGGATTTGACTCAAGAGCAGTGGTAATAGCAAACATATTGGAGACAGAAATGTCAGTGATCAACGGGAAACAATAGTACTTCATATTAGTGTTGAAAAGAACATCAGACAAATTGAAGAGGGTAAGCACTAGCTAATAATGGTGGTTGTGAAAGATGGGAAATCGTACATGTGCAAGTGTCATGGTTTAAAGGGGAAAAAAATCTGTTGTCCCCAACATTAATGTCCCATTGCATGTCCCCCATTCATTTTCTGACAAGTGTTTCATTTTTATGAGAGAGAAAATTAAAAATATAAAAGAGAAATTGAATAAACAAAAAAAAGGAAAGAAAAAGGACACTTGTCAGAAAATGAATGAGAGACATGCAAGGGGACACATGTTTGGGGACAGCAGATTTTTTTCCGTTTAAAGGTGCTAGAAAGTTTATAGAGAATGCAGATTCTTCATTTTGCCTTGCTTAATTGTTATTTGATTATATGACGTAAATCATCTACTCCATTATAAGCTTCTGTAATTTTCTGCTATGTTGTTTCTTTTAATTTCAAATTTCTATAATCTATTATAAATCTCAATTAGAAACTGTATAATATGTTATAAATCTTTAATAAATCTGTTAGAATCTGTATAATCTATTATAGACCTGTTATAAATATATTATAGTTTCTGTTAGAACTGTATAATCTATTATAAGTCTGTTATAATTTATTATAAATCTTTGTTAGAATCTGTATAATATGTTATAAAGAGAGAAAGTGAAAATGCATTCATTTTTTTAGTATTGAGATGGATTTACGCGTTGGTTAGAAATATGTTGTTGAATTATGATTTATATTCGATTTTGTTACACTTCTTTTAGAAATATGTTAGAGTGCAATTTATTGAATTATGATTTATAACATATTTATAATAGATTTATTACAGATTTATTTTTATTTCCGTTTTTGTAATCTAACATATTTCTAACAGAAATCTAATAGATTTCAGTCAGTTATAAACATTTTTGGAAAAATTATATCGTCATGGATGGCGTTTGAAAGATAAAAACGAGAGGATAAAAAAATTCTAAAGCGGCAAATTAAAAAAATGAACGATTTGCGAGATAAATGGAAAATAAAACAAAAAAACAAAGAAAAACATGTAGTATGTGTTGGAATCTTTTTATTAAGGGAGAGACTTTTTTGTAATTAAGTTAATAAAAATTCTTGATTTGTAAATATGTGACTTTTTGTAACTATTTTAAACTTTTAAATCCATTTTGTAAGTAGCCCAAACTAATTGTGAAAAATTTCAAAGCACTTTTATTCAGGGGTGATGATTATATATAAATATTGGTGTTCTCCCAAATAATTTATAACTACTTAAACCCATATATTATTAATGAATTTTTTTGCGTAAGAATTATTTAAGGCCCCGTTTGTTTGCAGGAAAATAATGTGCAAGGGAAAATGTTGTGTAAGGGAAAATATTACGTAGGAGAATAAAATATTTTCCTGTGTTTGGCTACATCATTGTAAAATATTTTCTGATGTTTGTTTACGTATCAAGAAAATATTTTGCAATCACATATTTAAATATGCAATATCATATTTTAACACACACACTCATATATATATATATATATATATATATATATATATGGTGGTGTTGGGATGGAGGAAATTGAGGTGGGTGGTAGCAGTGGTTGGAGAAAGTGGTGGAGGAAGTAAGTGGGCGGTGGCAAGGTGGAGGAAGTGGTGGTGGCGGTGACGGGGTGGAGGAGGAGGAGGTGGTAGCAACAACTGCGTGGAGGAAGTGGTGGTGGTAGTGAGAGCGGTTTGGAGGAGGTAATGGTGGTGGCGTGGAAGAAGTGGTGGTGACGGGATAGAGGTAGCGGTGGTGGTGGGATGGAGAAGTGGTGGCGGTGATGAAGTGGAGGTGTTGGTGGTAGTGAGATCTAGGGATTAGTGGTGATGGTAATAGTGAAGGATGTGAGGTGATAAAATAAAGGAAAATGTTTTCCAACTTTTTTATGGGAAAACATTTTCCTTTATTTATGCTATATTTTCATGTTGACTTGCACAATGTTTTCCTTTGACTTATTTTCTATAACAAACAAACATCGGAAAATATTTTCCTGCATAATGTTATCCTGTAAACAAACGGGACCTTAATATGTATTTTGCTTCTTTTATAAATATATATTATTATTATTTTATACATTATATACATTTTAATTGAATAAAATAATTTCAATATATTCATAAAAAATAAAACATGTATAAACTCCACCTAGACCCTTACTAGTTGTCTAGTTCTGTCATACTCCAGCCGTTTGACTGATACCTAACATTTAAATCATTTAATAAAAGATAGAATACAACTTTTGGAAAATATTCAAACTCTCACTTAATGTGTTTTCTTAATAACACACAATGTTAAGTTGCAGTTAGTTCACTTATTTAGAAGAATAACATATTATCAAAATGAAGAATAACATAGTTTATTTTATTGTTTTTCTTTATAAAAATGGAGGATATAATATTTAAAAAGGAAAAGGAAAAGAACAATGAATAATAATAATAATAATAATAATAATAATAATAATAATAATAATAATAATAATAATAATAATTGAATAATAGGTAGACGCTCTGAGCAGTTAGGCAAACCAAAAAAAAAAAGTGAAATCAGTAGATACAGAGTTGAAAAGGCAAGAAAAAGAATCACATAATTATTGTATTTGTAACGCTCTTAGTTACTGATTTCCACTCCTTTATTCTCAACGGTTAAAAAACATCATTCATCATTCTCCCAATAGCGAGTCTCTTTCCTTCATCAAACTTCACATGTTACAATATATCTCTCTCTCTCATTTTTCAACTAATCTTCAAAATTTCAGGATCTCATTTTTAACCTCTCTTTATAAATTTAGAAAATTTGCATGCTAGGATTTCATTTTCAAGGCTAAAATCTCTGTTTATAGATTATTTTTCATTGGTTTAGATATACTTACCCAAATTAATGGTTTCTTGAAAATGTATTGTGTTTTGTCATTTGCTATGGCTGGCGGTAGACAATGGGCCGCCGGGGAAGGATGGTTAATTCTTTCTACATTTCTGGAAACTATCAAGAATTGAATTGTTAAGAATATGGCGTATTCACAGCTAGAGGTTGCTTCTTCATTTGATTGCGTATTGAAGGATCATCGTAACAGGCGCGAAAGATGCAATACGATGGCTTCTGCTGCTTTTCAGAAGAATCTGAAGGAGTTGGTTAGAGATCATCTTTGTATCTCTGTTTCCTCGGTTTCCGAAGATGAAGACGAAGATAAGGATTCTAATTCTTTGCACAATCATCAAAACTTGACATGTATTAACAAAGATTCTTCGTCTACAAATGGGAAGCAGGCGCAGATTCTTGATCGATGGGCTGCCAAACAGGCCGAGGAAATGGTTTCAACAATTCAAACTGATGAGGAATCTGTGAATTCTGATTCCTGTCAAGGTTGTGCCTCGACGCTGGTGCAAATGTGGGAGGCCAGGCTGCATCCTGCTCACATCAGAATGGATCGTTCTAACAGCTATAAAAACAGCCCCAGATCTCGACTCTTGTCCAGGTCTAGCAGCTCCAAGACTAGTCCAACTTCGGCCGATGATTTGCCCGACCCAAAAATGGACGTTACTACAGCATCAACATCAAGAAATGATGATTTCGTTGCGTCAGCGGGGTCTTCAACGCGGACGTCGGGTGTGAATGAAGACTTGTTTTCGGGTTCAGATGCAGGAGAGGGAGAGAATGAGAGACAGAGAATAACAGATATAATTAAGAGATTGAAATCTGACAATAGTAATGAGAATGAGCAAGGTAGCAGCAGCAGCATTTGTGACACCAAATCCTTTTCGCTTGTTGTTAATGTGAATTCACTGAAAATACGGGGCAGACAGGCATTAAATGACTTGTTTAGGCAAATGGAACAAGAAAGGAAGAGAGAGCTCAATTCTATGGTAGACCGCGGTTCTGTTTCCAAGTTCGCTCACCGTGGCCGCATTCAGGTATTTGTTAAAATGAAGGGAATCGAATTGGTTAATGTTCTTAACTTAAAATGCAAAGGGTAAAATCCCTAACAAAAATTTACTGTTTATTTTCTTTTAAAGTCTATGTTACGCGTAAGATCCATGGAACGTGGTATGGCAATACAGAAATCGGCTCAATGCACTACACCATCTCATGCTAACAGATCAAACCACGGCTCTGCCATCATGTCGCTGAGGTGCACTTTTTTTGGCAATCATCAATTTAGCTATTCAACTTGAAATATTTTAATTGATTTGTTTTATTCAATGAGACCTCATTTTTTAGTGAAATCCAACGTGGTGAATTTAAACTCCATCCAGAATCATATCCACTTTAAGGATTATTAATTTGATTCGTAATTTAGCATCTCTGAGAATTGTTAGTATTAGCATTTGGTATTTTGAACTAATAGATCTTGAAAATGTTAGATTGAGTCATTTTAAAAAATGTTTCGGTCAAACTGGACAAGTTAAAAAGAAAAGGTCCATTTCTAATCTTTTTTCTTTTTTTTTTTTTTGCTTTTCTTTTTATTATTGAATAATCTTCTTCTTAATCATGGAGTAGTTTACTTAGACTAGATATTGGGAGAAATTCTACTATGTTTTACCAGTAGTTTTGTGACACCTAATATCCCAACAAGACTTCAAGGAAATTATACAGAGGACCGTATTGTTTGATTGAGAAAGAACTCTCATTACATATTTTAACATGTATATTAGTGAAGTCCAAAATCGTAAGAACCTGGGCTCCATATACATAAGTCAAAACATGTATTTGGAGTTCATTCTACATCAAATACAGGACCATGTCAAACCCCTTCAACTTGCACTACTTCTTAAAATCATGTCTAGCAGTGTAGTAGATTTTCGTGCTCATTGGGAATTTATTACTGGGTTTTTCATAGACGACCGAGTCCTTTAACATTCAAATATAACTTCTAATACACACTTCTACATGTGTGTTGGATTACCGGAATTCATAACACCTTAGAATCCATCAGCATAAATGTTGAAATGTGAATCGAATATCATTTTTACATATTGAAGGACCCTGTCATCTCTATAATTACCCTTTATCATAGATATAATTTTTTTTATCGTTAACTAATGAATAATAGTGGGGTCTTCCTTACATGTTAGGGAGAGATTCTGTAAAGATGGAACAAATAGCTTAACTCCAAGAAGTGGCAAAGAGACAGAGAATATGATTGTAAATAATGAAAATCCAACAACTGTAACAGTGATTCAATCCAGTCAGTGTGCTAATCAACAGTCTAAAACTTCAAAAAGTTGTAAAGAGATTGTAGATCACAAAAATGATCCCGTGGTTCTCATTTCTTCTACTTCCAAAAGTGGTAAAGATATCATAGAAACTAATCAAAATGGTTCCACAATATTTGAAGCGATGACGAAAACTGATAATAATTTTCGAGATTTTTGTACTAGCGACTCATTATCACAGACAAGTGAAGTTCATGATGAATTTCATGAAGATAGTAGCGCCAGATCAGATGTAACCTGGCAAGGAACTGATTCCGAACTTAACAATGTCGGAGAATCATCTATGAATAACTGGGTGGAGGAAAATGAGATCATTGATGATAAACAAGATTTCGAGGAATCGAGTTATGATTGGTTCAGTGATATAGCTCGTCCGCGTAGTTACTGGGAAGATCTTAGGAGAGGATGGTATGAACAGATGCTTACTTGTAATTCAGAAGATAATGAAATCAAGCAACTCCTTCAAAGGTATTTTTTATTTCATTAGTATGTTTTTATACAACGAATATCTTGTTTTTCTCAATGATGGACGTTAGTCCATGTGTCTGACGTTGATACGCTGACACGGGAGTACTCAGCTGGACATATGTTTTGGAACTAGTGGCAGTACCAGCACTTCTTCAGGGTAAAATTTCGCCAAAAAAATTTTCACCAAAAAGTTTTCACTACACTTTCAGTAGCCGCAGATGCATAACCCGAAAATTTTCAACTGATATATGGTGGATGGGATGGGTGCCACCGGTGCAAGCTCACACCTAGCACCGGTCTCAGTAATTTTCCAAAGCTAGACATTAATCAAGTTTCCTATCTTTTTTTTTCTATTAATACTTTTAAATGTACCTTTGTATTTTAAGCGTTTGCATGTATTGTTGCGTAGTGTGTCCTATTTTTTTATCTGAAATGACGTTTTTCATGTTAGTATTCCGAGTCATTTTCTGGTTCATAAAATCTGACTGCTAATTTAGCATCGACTGTAACAGAAAGACAGTATCAAGTTTCCTTGCCGGTGACTTCAGAGCCAAAATGGATCAAATGATAATGTCACATGTACAAATACAAGCGAGTCATGAAGATGAAGAGCTTGAAGAGGAAGGCCAGGAAAGAATGGGACAGCTGATAATGTCTTTGTTACAAAGGCAATCGCATTCATCATGTGAAGAACGAAGAGAAGAAGCTGACGCTGATGACGAAGAAGAAGATGATGACAATGACAATGCACAAGAAACTTCAGAAGAACAAGAACCGGCATATCCTCGATCTGCTTTCAGTTCATGGAATAACAGGAAGCATCAACAAGTAACTGATGGTTCTGAACGGGCTTCACAACAACTATCCGAGGCTTCCAATAATCAGGAGGAAAGAATCATTCCCTCTCTCACTCATCCATCAAATGTGAGTTTATTTTGGTACGAGTGATTAAAGTTTTTTTTTAATCGAAACAAATTGAACTGACAAAGATTCTCCTTCCCTAAGGAAATGGAATTGAAGGAACAAATGGAGCAACTTCAGCGGGAAATGTTTGAGCTTCGAAAAACAATGCAGGCTTGCTTGGAAATGCAGTCACAGCTGCGTAGCTCCACTCAACCAGGTGAGAAAACTTGATTTGCAAAAAATATACAAGGACTAAAACTTTTTTGGTCATTGTGCTATCACACGTTTTACCTTTCACCTAATGTATGCGAAAAAGGCTTCAAAATGGTGTTTTTAAGCAAGTTTTGTCAATTATGCTAATAATTTGTAAGTAAGCTATGACGAAATATTTTTCAAGCCCTTTTTGCATTCCACAAGGGCCATATAGTAGGCAAAAAGGGCTTAAGTCCAAAAAAGTACAAAGGCTAAATTTGTTGTCATATATTGAAGAACCAGCAAGGAACTCAAATGATATCACAAGATTGGAACGCAAATGCTGCATCTGCTACGACAAGCAAGTGGACACATTTTTGTATAGGTATGCCTTATTATTTTTGTATTGTGTTTAGTATAAATTATATAGAGGGTTCAGTCTTTACCAATGAAATATCAACGTGAGAAGCGGGAAAGTGAAAAGTTTCCTAAAAAAAAAAATAGACTTAATACTTATAACAGTGAAATTGATTCCAAACATTCGTATACTTACAAAACATTACCTTTGAAATTGTTAAAAGAAGGGATATTAGTTTACCTCAATACCATGTATCAGCTTTTGATTAAAAAAATAGAAAACGGTGAAATGACATATTTATACAGTCCAATCAATCGGAAATTGAAATAACATGATTCAATGAGTAGATTAACCCATTTTTTATGGGTAGTTAAATCTTTTGTAAGTAAATGAGGATTTAAAGACTGCCAAAAGGGGTCAGAATAAGATTTTTTTGGTAAAGGTCTAGATGAAGTAGAAACTGATGGATGGACATTTCAAATGAGAATGAACAGATGTGGGCACATGTGCACGTGCCTGAGGTGTGCTCATGAGCTGCAATGGAGCAGTGGGAAGTGTCCAATATGTGGAGCTCCAATTCTAGATGTAGTGCGTGCATATTACTACTGATTACCCTATAATTCACTCAACGAGTTCTTGCCTAAGAGGACCGAACCGTTCGTAACTATGATTATTTATTTCCCTCTTTCTTCTATCATTGTTTATAGTCTCTCTGTACATGTTATGCTAATTTGTAATTTTATCTCACCAACAGAAAATGTTTCTACTTTTCACATATGTTTTTTTGAGGATTAACATTATCTAGTCTTTCTCTGTACATGTTTTTTTTTTCTTTTTGAGGATTAACATTATCTAGTATCATTCATTGTCATTTCCTATTCCCATACGGTAATCAATTCATCTTAAAAGTCATATTTTCTCTTGTATTCTAAATTAATGACATGTTTAGTTGACGAAATAATTATTTTATGGAATAAATTACAAATGAACGAGAAAATGTTAAAATCAATACTTAATTATTACATTTTTCATGAAATATATATTTTATCATGTAATAGCTAGGAATAACTATAATAGATCAAAAGAAATTTTATTTTTATCATATTCTATATTCTTTTATTCATTTTTATTATATATTTTATGAAATAGTCATTCAAAATATCAAACACCGTTTTTAGATGACTCTTTTAACTTAGACTACAATTGGGCAAACTGGAGAAGGTTGTAGAAAAATGAATCACAAGAAAAGATACAAAAGTGAGTGGTAGTTATTGAATAAAATATAAAGGCTCCAATTATACAAAGTTTGCAAAGATGGCATGGTAAAAGTACAATAGATATGATAACTACTTAAATATCTTTTATGATCATCAAAAGTAACATAAAGTAAAAGGGTATGTAAATTTAGGCCTAATACATAGTTTATCATTTAAACTTGTTCTCAAAAATCAAGTGCCCCTTGAACTTTGAAAAGCACCCGGTTACCCCCTCAACTTGTAAAAAAGTATCAATATGCCCCCCCTAAATGCCACGTGTCACATTCTGGTTGGTTTGACTTTTCAAATTTTTCATTTTTCTCTTTCCACCAGAAGTTGACACGTGGCAATCAGGGGGCAAATTGGTATTTTTTTACAAGTTGAGGGGGTTAACCGATGCATTTTTTTCAAGTTCAGGGGGTAACCGGGTACTTTTCAAATTTCAAGGGGACGTTTGGTTTATGGGGACAAGTTTAGGGGGCAAATCATGTATTCGGCCGTAAATTTATGATACCCATCTGTTATATTTACTTATCGAAAAATATGTAATGTTATTTATTTCCTGTTTCTACACTTCTTATCTCACAATCATTTATACATTGTTTGTATATATTAGTTAAAAATATATTCCAAAAAAAATAAATGGTTTAATCTAAATCGGATAATTATGCTTAAAGCATCGTTTCGAAAAACTATGGTTTATCCAAACCAAGGATTAGCTGCACCCGAAGAAAAATTTAAAATTAACTTAAAAAATTAATATAAAAATATTAAAAATTACTAAAAGAATATCAATTATAATTATGAGTAATAAATTGACTATATTTAGGTAACCTTTATTATATCAAGTTGGCCTATTAAATCTAGACCCCTCAATAGTTGTTCTTAAAAATTTATTAACCTCCCCAACTTAATTATGATGTACATGGTGTAGATACTATCCTATATATGTACAAATGAATGATGGAAAGCGATTAAACATATAGCACGTAGCATATGCACGCAATAATATACATTCTTCCAACCATACGACTCCCATGGAATAAAGGGTTAGGTTCTAAATCTAGGCTTGGGTTTTCTTGACACCACGAGGATGTCAAGGGGCGAACCTGCATAAATCACATAGAGACGTTTTGGTTCAACCTAAGGGAAGTTGCTATGGCGATCCTATATGAGTTTGGTCAAAGGGTTGCTGATGTAGAATGCTCTTGTTGCACTACGATACACTTCAAGCCTCTCCCCAAATTGGTACGAATGAGGGAGGTACATGCGGATGGCAGCAAAAAATCCACTCACTAGGTATCCTCGATTCCCGTGGAGCACGAGTTCTACTTTCATGAGCTTCTCGCTAAAAGGTCAGCACCCTAATTAATCTCAAGGCTAAGTTATATATCTAATGCGTATGCATACGAGAAATATTATGAAGGTCGATCAACTCATTCAACGACACTTTCAATACTCATCAAAAGTCTTTTAAACGTTCAAGTTTAAAAAAATAAGTCCCCACTAAAGTTGCCACTCTGAGCGGACAACGTTTTACCCGCGCGGTCGCCGCGAGGCACTGATCCTGGGAGATGGGGCATGGGGGTTTTCGAAAAAATCGATTGAAGAAAATAAGTGAAAGTAATAAAAGACTCGAGGCCTAAACCTCTAGCCTATGTTACAGAGTCGCAACCCGGATCAGCTCTTCCGGGAAATTCGGTACAGCCTGGATCCGTTAAGCCTAAACTGCACTATAGTTTAGAGATTCGGGTTCGGATGAGTTACCTACTTAGTCGTTATTTGAGTTGAATTACATACGCATCACCACCTTTATGATATTTCTAATTATTCTAACCATTTTCGAATTAAAGTTGGCAATTTAAAACATACACAGACGGAAAGTAGTAAATAAATAAAGTAGGATAAGTAAACACGTAAGAATTGAAATACGCCTATTCTAAAGGTGGAATAAATACATATGTCAAAGGGGGTAAAATGGTCCTAAATACAAATTATCTACAAATTAATACATTTGATTTACAATTGTGATACCCGAAGGAAATAAATCCTAACAAACATCTAACCTAAATCTACCTGCATCCACAAAGGTTAGCACAAGATAAATCATGCCACAATCAAATGTTAGTAAACCAAACAAGACTCGGTTAGATAACATAAGTTAGATTAGGGTGATGATTTAAATCGCGCGTTGAATAGATTTAAAACAAGGAAATTCGAGTAAAAAGGTTGACTTTAGACTCGATTTCTTGCTCAATTTTATTAGATAATATGCCACATGGTGATGTTAGGGAAAATGTGTTTCTCGTCATGGGGGTACCACAAAACAGTGTAAAAATGTAAAAAAACTAGGTAAAACGGGTCGAGAATGATAAAAATAGGTCTTAAAATGGTAAAAAAGACCCAAAACAATTAAAAATATTTGAAAAGGGTCCAAAAATGACCCGGAAAGGGCCAAAATGGGGCTACCGAAGACCTAGAAAGGGCTAAAATAAGGCTGTCGTCGGTACCTATCGGTACAGTTTGGTACTGATCAGTACCGACCAAACGCTATGTCAGTCGATACGGACTGTTTCTGTCGGTACCGATGACAAGCCCGGGCAGACTCCAAATTTTCCAAAAATTTCTCAAAAAATACCCAAAAACACGTAAAAAAATTCAAATAAACTCAGAAAACTACCTCTTCGACGTGAATTCTTTAGTTTGGGAGCAAGAGACGCCTAAGAATCGATCCCTTATAATCCCTTTTTTGGAGAAATCTTCAAGTAAGTGGGCTTTAGTCCTCCTCTCTCTAGAATATCCTCCATCCTCTCTCTCTCTCTCTCTCTCTCTCTCTCTCTCTCTCTATAACTCTCTTTTTCAAAATCCCTCTCCTAAACCTAATTTTTTAGGTTTAAATACTATGGGCTAATTGGCTTAAGTGAGCCCATTCCCAAATTGATTAAGGTGGGCTTTTGGAAGTTAAAAGTAGGGTTATTCAATTTAAATTATGGAAATTGACTTTTTAAAAGAGATGAGATTTTTATGGCTTGATTGATTTCAGGTATTTCGGACTATAACATCTTCTCTAAACCTCTTCCAGCTCCCAAAATAAAATCAATAAATTCAAAAGAATAGTAAAAATTTCTTTCATCATCGTTTATTGAGCGAGACAAAATCTCGTGCTCACACCCGCATTTATTTACCGATTTCTACATGTGTGCTAAACAAACATATAAGCCGAAAATACTTAGTAATATGAAATGTCGTAAAGGTGGTTTTCAAACCGTTGTAATTTAACTCAAATGACAAATGAAATAGATTACTCATCATTGATCGAATCTCTGTACTATGGTATTGTCTCAAACATCCCGTGGTCTAGGCTGTACCGAAAATATTCCCGGAAGAGCTGATCCGTGCGGCGACTCCATACCATAGGCTATATATGTAGGTCTCGAGTCTATTAAACTTGTTTCATAAACTTTTTTAAAACATCTTCCAAACTGATTTTGGTTTCCACATTTTCTAAAACCCTACGCCTAGGATTCTCAACGAGGGGGAGGCCGGCGCCTTGCTGCGACCGCGCGGGTATGACATTGTCTGCTCACAATGGTGACTTTGTTAGGGATACTTTTTTAAACTTATAAGTTTAAACGACTTTGGATGAGTATTAAAAAGTTGTATTTTGAGATCCACCTTTACAATATTTCAAACTAAAGCATATGCATTAGATGGCTTAGCCTTAAGATTAAGGTGCCCTATTTAGCGAGAAGCTCGTGAAAGTATGACTTGTGCCCTATCAAGAATCAATAATACCTAACGAGTGGAACACTTGTTGCCACACTACATGTACCTCCCTCGTTAGCATCTATTTGTGGAGAGGCTTGGAGTGTATCAAAGTGCAACAAGAGCCTTCTACATCAGCAACCTTGCCCGAACTCATATAAGAAACCGTAGACACTTCCACTAGATTTACAAAAATAGTTGCATCTTTTCTTATGCACATTATTAATATGGCCCAAGCTTAGATTTAGAAGCCTAACCTTTACACGCGGGAGTTATAAGGTTGGAGGAAGTATGTTGCATGCTATGTGCTCTATGTTTACCGCTTTTCTTTATCATACATTATTGTCATTCGTAGCATCACGGTAACCATAATCTTTTATGCATACACATAAATACGCACACACTTGTCATTTACGCTACCCATTATGTCACACTTACTTTTCCAAAACTTGATGCCTCATTGGTGTCACATGTTTAGTCTTAGCTGACACATAAGGCAGTGTCCTTTAGGATCACATGGACCCTTAAGATCACGAACATCATAACATACCCCGATTCAGTGGTGTTCATTTTGTAGCCCATCTTTTGCCCCGTCCGGGGCAACCAAAACATAAACCAAATCATTCATTAAATATTACACATCGTGGTCAATTCCAAACGTTCACGCATTCTCCTTAGGGTATAACACACCATTTACCCAATATCGCATCAATCGTGCAAACAAATCCAACCCGAAGTGTAAGAGCATGCCACATTGGCAAATTCTTGAATTAATCACCTACCAAGATTAACCTCATTGTACATTCCCCTTAAGAGTATAACACACCATACATTCTCACCATTAGGGTATAATGCATCGTTTACCTGCAATATCACCGTTTTATAGTCGGGAATGTGACTTTTACAGTCACAGAAACTCTAGGGTCAAATTTGGAAAAGTATGACTTTTTGGTCAAATGGTTGACTTTTACAATCGGGAATTAGACTTTTACAGTTATAGAGACTCTAGGGTCGAGTTTGGAAAAGTTTGACTTTTTGGTCAAACAATTGACTTTTATAGTTGGGATTGTGACTTTTACAATCATGGTGACTCTAGGGTCGAATTTGGAAAAGTGTAACTTTTTGGTCAAATAGTTGACTTTTACAATAACGGAGATTCTACGGTCGAGTTTGGAAAAGTTTGACCTTTTGGTCAAATAATTGACTTTTATAGTCAGGTACATGACATATATAGTCACGAAGACTCTAGGGTTAGATTTGGCTTCTATAAGCAAGACATATGGCTTTGGTAGCTGTTAGCACGGTCCGCTCAACTGGATGAGGATACATACCATTTTCAAATTAGGAATTCGGCACAAGCCAAACGGAACCTAGTTTGTCGTATTTATTCAAAAATTAAAACTTCAAATAATCACATTTCAATAAAAGTCTGGTTTCCCAAATCGGGCAAAAAACTGGCAAACAATCAGAACCCAATCAAGGACGAGCCCCCTATATCCATAGATTCCCCTGATTTAGAGGATTGATTTCCCTTAGGTTATTAGTCTGCGGGCTAATTACATAGGTAATTACCTCGCGGGATAATTACCTCCCTGCTATAAAAGGGAACTCTTCCCTCTTCATTTGAACAAGTCTAGTTTTCGGTTTTTTCCCAAACAAAACCAACCAGTTTTTGCCTCTAATCACGTCAAAACTTTGACTCTTTAAGGTTTCTTCGATCCAAATCAACCGAGTTTCAATTTGAATCAAGTTTCCATCCATAATCTTTGATTCAAACTCGTCAAAACTCAACAAAATCATGTTTTACTCGAGATTATAGCCACAACTCGAGCATAAACACACACTCAAAACATCACAAACGCTTCCTCACACTTTTACTTTCTTTTTCAATAAAGTTTTCAACCAAATCAATGACAAATTCGGTCCCAAACCTACTCTTACGTTATTCTGGACAAATGAAAAGGTAACTAAGGGTAATTGGCTCTAAGCCCACTTTCCAAATACGTTATTTTTTTCATGTCACATTACTCGATTGAGTAAAGAGCCACTAGAGCTACTTTACTATTTATTTTCAATAAAATGTTTTGATATGTGTAAATCAGTTTACAGATGAAGATCAGATATCCCAAATAAGGGGAAACTCCCTGAGCACTATGAGAAAATCCCAAGTAGCACCATTACTCTGCCAAAATTTTGGTTAACTTTTATAGCTTGAATAAGCTGTCGTAATGTCAAAATCATCATTAAGTCATAATTCTTGATTTTTTAATAAAATTAGTAACTATTAATCCGAGCCTAGAATCCCTACTTTTTAAGGTATAAAAATCCCATCACGGATTAGTATACCACAATTCCCAGTGGAGATGAATCGGGTGACGACTCTTTTCAAATAAAATAGAGTATTAACTTTGTATTAATATTTTTATCATTCTGTTTAAGAAAAGAAAATTGAAATTGATTTTTCTTAAATTTAATTGAATTTCGGATATAAGAAATAAAAAAAATGTTTCTTAATTAATAAGTTTACGTGAAAACTTCTGAAAAGTAAAACGTTTTCCTAAAAATATAAACGGGTGAATTTGTGCCCAGCACAGGTCGACCCGATATAAACTATTACATAAAGACCTCCTGCTCACAGTGGTGACTTTGCTGAGTAGTTATTTTTATTAAAAATTCTTAACGTACAATAAGACTTTGATTCATGTAGGATCGAAGTACCCGAGTATATTATATGTGGCAAAAGTTACTTTGGTTGGTTTTAGGGCCATTGAACTTCGGTACACAAAACAGGGTACACTTTATACACAGTCTGAAGACCAAAACCCGCATATAGATGAATCGTAGCTACATTCCCAAAGGTTTACCTTAAACCCTGTAAGAACGCGAGTAGACTTCGCTAGTCCCGCGATGACATAAAGCGAAGTAAATGAGAACAAGGGCGGTAGGCATGATCTAACCGTTTGCTCCTTGTGCAGGTTTTACTCATTTCAAATTTGGGCATGACATCACGATTGTGTGAAAGCTAACCACATCTTTATGCATCCATGATATTTATAGTGTGACTTTGCATTTTCCTTAAAAATAGTAACCTGAAAACACAAATTCCGACCGTATAGTCACCTCGAGTATTAAAGTCACATACTCGACCAAAGAGTCACATCAACTATTAAAGTCACATATCTTTACCAAAGAGTCACTTTGGCTACCAAAGCCATATATCTGGCTTATAGAAGCCAAATTTGACCCTAGAGTCTCCGTGACTGTAAAAGTCACATTCTCAATTGTAAAAGTCAACCCTTTGGCCAATAAGTTAAAATTTTCCAAATTTTGACCATAGAGTCTCCGTTACTGTAAAAGTCACGCATCCGATTGTAAAAGTCAATTTGACCAAAAAGTTAAACTTTTCCAAATTCGACCATAGAGTCGGTGTGACTATAAAAGTCACATTCCCGCTTGTAAAAGTCAACTGTTTGACAAAAACATCAAGCTTTTCGAAATTCGATCCTAGAGTCCCTATGACTGTAAGAGTCACATTCCCGACTATAAAAGTCACACGTTTTACCAAAAAGTCAAACTTTTCCAAATTCGACCCTAGAGTCTTTGTGATTATAAAAGTCACATTCCCGACTATGAAAGTTAACTGTTTAACCAAAAAGTCAAACTTTTTTGAATTTGACCTTAGAGTCTTCGTGACTGTAAAAGTCACATTCTGATTCTAAAAGTCAACTGTTTGACCAAAAAGTCAAATTTTCCAAAATTCGACCCTAAAGTTCCGTGACTGTAAATGTCAAACTTTCGACTATTAAAGTCATCCTTGGACCAAAGAGTCAACTTAGACCAACCAAAGAGTCGAGTCAAATTAATCCAACCAATGAGTCATCTTGACAATTAAAGTCAAGTTTCTGACTGTTAGAGTCATCTTGGACAAATGAGTCAACTTTGACTGACCCAAGAGTCGAGTCAAGTCGAAACCAACCCCGAGTCGTACTAACTAATAAAGTCACATTTCTGACTACTAAAGTCACCTTGGACCATGCATCAACTTTGACTGACCCAAGAGTCGAGTCAAATTAAAGTTGACCCCGAGTCATCTTGACTATTAAAGTCACATTCTTGATTGATAAAGTCACCTTGGACCAATGAGTCATTCGGTTGGTAATTCACATTACTAGACCAACAAAATAAACAACAAGTAGTATCAAGACGATTCATTGATCTCTTGAATATTGTTAACTTGTAAAGTCATTTTAAGACTTAGGAATTCATAGATGACCTTTATGTCTTGAGTTACTCTCTCTAAGAAAGACACTTTGTTCAGGCTAATACTCCATGAGTATTCAGACCTCTCGTTTCTTCAAGTATTCCATGAATGCGTGAAATTGCCATTCCCAATCCTTGAATCCCTCATACATA
>CAOJBI010252884.1:0-15560 GCA_948277035.1 Euphorbia corollata
AGTTGAGTAAGTTCAAGGAAGATTATTTGGTAAGAATAATTGATTAATAAATTAGACGAATGGGTCAAATAAGCAAATTTTAAACGTCCATAAGAGCTCCGTATTCCGTACACACTGTGATGTACTTCGTCGTATAAAAAGACAAAATCTGATAGCGAAAGTGGGCCCTATCCGCTTCAGATATTTTTTAAGTTAAATGAGAAAAATAAAAGCAATGGGGTCCATTAGTGTTGAAGCTCGCACCTGCGTGGCGTTTCAGCAAGAAAATAGATTCTGAAAATTTTAGCAGAATTAAATTTAGTAATGAATTATTTTCCTATATTTACAATGAATTAATACACATGTCACGGGTGACTTTCTTTTATGTATTTATTATCGTATTTTCGGCGTCACAACTTCAATGTTTAAGTTAGTAACGGGAATGAGTAGGTTATAGTACTAAATGTGATATTGACGTGTACATGAAATGTGTGAGATGAGATTTATACATGGTCTTTTATGTAATGATGACCTAACGAGTCTCACTTACTTAGCCTTTGGCATGTGTCAATGACGAAGCCAGACACACATTTAATGTTGTCGTATGGGATTGAATCACCATTAATTCGGTATTGTTTATGACGTCGGCCTGAGGCGACCGATGACTAAAGTGAAACCGACAATGTGGCTCACTCTCATCCAAGTTAATAAGTCAGTTTTTAAGAGGGTCGGCTTCGACTTCACTTGCAGGTCGGCAATGCGTGTTTCACTACCTATATATCCTTGGTTGTTATCACTTGGTAATCATTTGCTAGGTGTTCCCTTCTAACAACAAGAACAAAAAACTAACACTATAAACATTTGCGTAAAATAAAGAAACTAAAAACCCTAACCGCATTTGCTCTCTTTTTCTAAACTAATTTTTGTTTTGTGGAGGAAGAAGAACGGGAAGAAGAGGCTCTCTTAAGCTTTTTTCTTCTTCTTCCAAACCATTTTTTGTATGTTTGATCTCTTATAATTCATATTTTAATTTCTTGTGTTGAATAATCCGCATTGGTATTTTATTGAGTTTTCTCTTTGCAATCTTTTTTTTCAATTGCGGATCCGATGCTACAGAATACAACTTTGATAGTTTTATCAATAGGTTAGACTCAACCTAAATCTTGTCAAAGATACATGTCGATATTTTATATTAGGTACCCAGATCTATTTATTTTAAATAAGATCGGTTTAAATTTGCGAAACTAGTTGATGTTATGGAGTATGCTGAAAATATTATGGTTATGTATCTTTAATAACGTGGTGTGGAGTTTAAGAATATTTAGATTACATAATTGTTATTGTTTTTTTATTTTCTTTATTTGTTCCTCGTGCTCTTGTAGCAAGTTTTTTCCTATCTTCAAGTATGGTGAGATTTTGTTTTTCTGATTTTAGATGATATTTTGTTTAATTTATATATCAATTAAGATATACTTCAAATTTCAGTATCGACGATATTTTTCCTTTTCTAAAAAAGACTTACACTATTTTAAAAAATTGAAAAATTTCCTTCAAAAAAAAATTGAAAAATAAAGTGGAAGATGTTAGCATTATTCAGCTACTAAACATGAGTACAGGACCCATTCATGGAACAAAATTCCTTTATTTTTGGGTAAAACAGGAAAGAAGAGAAAAACAACACAAAGAAATACACAAAAGGCTAAATGGAGGAATATAATGTGTGTTGTGGTACTAATTAAAAGTCTAAAACCACAAAAGTCTTCACCAATTAATTTATGAAGAATGAGGGAGGATTACCCTAAACTAAAGGAAAAGGCAACAGTCAACTTCGTATAACTATTTTATTTATTGAAACGTTGGTCTTTACTTATAAATAAAGGCTGACTTTAGAGTTCTAGGCAAACATTATTTTCGTACGTTTCAACCCCGTACGGTACTCAAAACCCATAATTTTCCAACCCGTAAGCATACCCCTATATTTAAATAACGTTTAGGATGGAAAAACGTTTATGAGTAGCCACTTTCTCTGTCTTTTCTTTACATGCATCTTCCCTCTAAACAAAGCTTAAAGCTTTAATTGGGAGCAAATTTTATAGGAATCATAAAAGAAAGGAAATAAATGAATGATATTTTAAAGGATTGTATTTGATGAAAATATAAAGGATGATGTAATATTATGTTTGGGATGAATGGATGGTTTTTTAAAGTAAAATAGGTATTGAAATTACCCAATCATTCTTTCGTTTTAAAAATGGTTATTAGTTAATTAAATTAAAAAAGTTAGAAAAGTTAATTTACACCTCCATCCCTTGAGATTCTGCCAAATTGACCGGACCCAAAACATGGAAAATAAAGGATTTTCAAAGGAGCCTCAGCCCTTCAATTCCTTTCCATTTCTATGCTCTTTTCTTTCGTAATCAATTGAAACAATTTCCTGCTTTACCATCCTCTCAAATGCTCCATTCCAAGCAGACCCCAAGGGTGGAAGAATGTTCTTGCAGTGACATTTCTCCTCTCATACAGGTTATGTTTTATTTTATCAACATCTTTCTTTTTTTTGGTGTGAATAATATGGATTTTGTTATTTTTATCGTTCATTATGAGATCAATAACTTCAAATATAGATATGAAGCTACACACCTCGATCTTGATCAGTGATGGATCCAGGAATTTACATTAGGGGGGGCGACTTTACTAGTTAAAATTTTTTTTCGCATTTAATAAAATAGCATGTTCAATAATAGACATAATAGTACCAAATACAATCAAGAACTAATATGCGATAATTGGTAGCGCCGATTATCCATATTCTGGAAGCGTCCCTCAAACCAAATATCTCTAAAACTCCTATTATCTGCTCCCTTTTTTGTTTTTGGATAAGAGTGACCTACATGTTGACAAGGGCCCCTAGCAATATATTCCCTACGAATTCGGTCTCTGATGCTCACATCAAAAGTGTCAATTAATTTTCACAAACCAGAATCACTCACTATATCATCCGGATTAAATTCTAATTCACGCTGGGCCTGTTGAACATTTTCTAAATTCGGACTTAAAATACTAGCTGAACCGATCGAGCTTTTTTGCGATTTAGAAAAATATTGATGCATTTTCTACATTTCATTAACTTTAAATTAAAAACCAAAAATTAAATTAACAATCAAATTAAAAATTAACTAATAAATAGTTAACCTCGAATAAAACCCCTAAATAAAAAACCTAAATCCAAATGACTTTTCTTACACAGCAACTGATTAACAAATTCATTCAAATTATAAACTTAAACCCCAAGTCATATTCAAATTAATTCAATATAAAAACTTAATTAAACAAAACACTAAACCAATAAATTATAAAACTAAATCCCTAATTTTTAATTTAATTAAGTAACCTAATTTAAACTAACCTCAAAATTAAAATGTTTGGCTGACGGAGAAGGGGGGCGGAGCAAGCCAGCGCGGAGAGCAACGAGCAGAGGGGAGCAACGAAGAGCAGAGGGGAGCAACTTAATTCAATTTGGAATTGAGGTATTAAAGTGGACCACTAGTCCACTGCTTTCTTTTTTAATTTTCCTTACCGCAGCTGAAACGGCGTCGTTTCAGCTGGGGTATTTTTTTAATCCTTGGCTGAAACGATGTCGTTTCAGCCAAGGATTAAAAAAAAAAATCCCCGGCTGAAACGTTTCAGCCGGGGAATGAAACTTATAAACAAAGGAGCAGCTGCCCACTGCTTTTCTTCTTCTTCATCAGTTAATTGCCGTCACCCAACACAGCCACTGCCACCTCGTTCCTCGTCGATCTCCGCCCCCCTCAGTTCCTCGCCGTCAATCCAGCCACTGCCACCTCGTTCCTCACCGATCTCCGCCCCCCTGTCCACTATCACCGGTAATTTTTTAGGAGGAGGCCACCGGCGAGGGGGGGCGGCCGCCCCCCCTGCCCCCCATTGTCTCCGTCCTTGATCTTGATAGTTTTACAGCTGGGTTGGCTCCATCCGCTTCAAGACAAAGATAGTTGTTGATCTTTTACATTAGATACCTAGATCTATCTCCTTTCATAATGATCGTTCCAGATCTACGATGTTGGTTGAGTTATGGAATATGTGGGCATATTTGTGGTTGTGGATATTCGAAAATGCTAGTGGAAGGATTAAGAATTTACAAGTTTCTGTATTCATTTTGCTCATGTTGTTGTATTTGTATCTTGCTTATATGATAAATTTTTTTCTATCTCTAAGTATGGTAAGATTTTTTCTCTGGTTATTTATTTGATGTATACTTTTTATTATCATGTATCAATCAAAATATACTCCATATATGAGTTTTAATATAATATATCTTCTTGAAAAAAAAATTCTAACTACTAAAAATACAAAATATGGATAAGTGATAAATTAGCTTATGAGAAATTGAAATAACTTGGTTTGGTAGTATGGAGAAATTACAGAAAGAGCATAAAGTAGTTTTTTTGAACACGTGTCCTTAACACAGAGAAAAGGTGTTCAAACACCCGGTTCTCTATATAATTTCTCGTCGTCAAGTATAATATTTTCCCTCTCAAATACATAACTTAATTATATTTGACCTACACAAATCCATATTAGAAAAAAGGGGTATATAATTTCTCGTTCGTAAAGTATAACATTTTCGCTCTCAAATACATAACTTATTTATATTTGACCTACACAAATCCATATTAGAAAAAAGTACCCCTGTTGTGGAAGGAACATTTTGATTCAACAAATGTCAAAAAATTGCATTGACACTTAATGAATGGAATTGGATTACATTACTCTCTCGAGGATGAACCTGGCTGACCTTACGGACTTCTTTGCCAGTTTCGATCCCTGGAAGTTTACACTAACAATCTCACTTGATGAATTATATTGAAACTCTTAACACTGAACTATGTCAATATGACATCAAAATCACTAAGATTCCATTCTGCCACTTCATCTTGGTCACTGACAAAAATTTCAGTGCCCGAGTCAATGGATGTCCATATTCTCCTAGCAGGTTTGGTACCCGGATCCTGAAAACAAAACAGCAAATATCAGCCATCAACAATTCATTGCATCAAATTTGTAACATAGACTTTGACGCGATTGTTTAATATAGATGACCTGATAGAAGTAGAGTCTACTAGCTACGGCGCCAACATGGAGCTCCCAAGTTCTAGCATCTCCAACCCACCCGTCGCCTTGTTTAGTTGGATACCCATATTCGGCCCATATAGGATGAGGCAGCAACTGAAGTAGCTCTTGTGCCTGAGGATTGCTATAAGGATCACAAGTGCTGACAGGTTGCTCCAAATATTTAGCATTCCCTGGAGCGCAATAGTAGTGATAAGCCCTATAAGGAAAGTGAGCAGTGTCGTTCCTGTAAATTTTCGTGTCGTTTGGGGTAATGTGGTAAGGCGGGCAGTTCTGTTGAGTTTTGGGGGAGCACCAAGCAGCAGTTGCGGGATTTATGATCATTTCGGAATATCGGGTTACATCTGTTAGCACATTCCCGTCACAAGGTTCGCCATTGTTTTTCCAGCAGCTACCGATATCTATCAAATAGAATTGACTCTTTGGTCCTCCCCCTTTTTTCACATCCAGTGTTAGTTTCACCTTGAAATTCGGGGATTCCAGAGGCTGCAATATTACCACATTGGAAATAAGCAGACAAAGGACATGTTGGGGAAGTCAAAGGTTAAGTAGATGGAAACATATGAAGCCATGTCACAATTATCTTATATGTTTCGTTGTTTATTCTATAGCTACTGATTCAACAAACTCCATTAACAACTCACCAAATTATATAACAAATTATCCAGACCACTTGTGACAATGAAATATGATATGGACATCAAGAAGAAGAAGACAAAGGCAGATAAAATTGTTGGTTAAAGCCTTGCCCCAACTTCCAAACTATTCCAAGTCAGTTTCATTATCATTTTGGGAACCTAATATGTGCTTAACAACCCTTTTGACTTTAGCTTGCTTGTTACTCTACGTCACAGAATGCTGTTATTTATTCATAACAAAAATTAAAGAAGTTTCTTTATTACAAAGAATGCATTTTTCTTGAGAAAACAAGTACGAGGTTATGAGAAATGTCCTTTTTTCAACAGAATGAGTTTCACTTACTAGGTGCATTAGTTCAACAAAAGCCCACCTTAACATGAAATTCAAATAAACCTATATGTTTGACAATTCATTTCTAATAAGTCAGCAATACAACAATAAACAGCTAAATAACTGCTCTGCCCCAAATTTAAAGTTGCATACATCACATATGATTCAGTTAAAAAGATGTCTAATGGTAAACTGCAAATTAAGATCAGAACTGTTCTTCAAATCAAATAGCCAAAGAGGAGTTAAAAATGGTTCAACTTACAATTTTGAGCATGCCTCTAGTATCATAGTGATACCCACCAGAAAATCCTTTAACTGCATCAGCTCTAAGATACAGCATTAGCCATGGATATTTCTTTGAAGTCTTGAGTTTATGGCTGAAAACCCAACTCCCAGCTCCAACTTTTTTCTCCCAAACCACCTCATAATAAGAGATTCCATTAAGCCCACCCCCAATTTCAGCATTCAAATCATAAGTTCCATTAAAACTTCCTCTCAGAGTTGTACCATCTATAAGCTGAGTTGGTTGATGATACAAAATGGGTTGATTCATGCATCCATTTCCAAAACAAGGAAATCTTCCGGGGCTAAAAGGAGGTGCCTTTTTCCCATCCATTGGACACAAACCAGATGTTGTGTCATAGTTACCATTCTTAAGCATAATCATCCAAAATTGCCATGGATTTGGGGTATCTTCAACTTCACATAAAGAACCCAAATACTTCTCCTTCTCTGCTGCATAAAGGTCTGCATCATTTAATGCTTCTGGTGGCAAACCGGGAAATGATTTGCCTACCCCAAGTTTGTTATCAGCTTCTGTAACTTTGTGCTTCAATGCAGAATCTGATCACAAAAGATTAGAACTTTATTTCACAAATTTAAACAGTACAATGTTCAAGAGAGAAAAAGCTAATGTCTTTAACCCGCATTTGAATAATGAACATAAGAGATGAAAGAAGAACAATTAGAAAGAACCCATAAAGCACCAGCATTTTCATAAGACAAATGGAAACTAAAAACCCAATTGAAGAATGATATGAAGAGATGAAAAAACCAGGAAAAGAACCCACTTTTAAAATTAGTTGATTTTTTCTTTCTATGGCGGCGGTGCTTACTTGAGAGATCAAAACAATCAGCAGCTCTTGGACTACCCATAAAAGGAGCTTCTTGGCCAACTTCATTGCAGAAATTCCAAGCTTCAAAGGCAACTCTCAAGCCATCTCTTCTCATACCCGGGTCTCCGACGGCTGAGATGTACTGTTTCCCATTTACAGTAGAAACTGTTAAAAGAATTACATTTGCCAAGATGAGAGAAATGGGGAAATGAGTATCCATGGCTGTTTCTGCTTTTAAAAACAGAGGTGAGAAACAGCTATATATACGGACAGAAAAGGAGGGATTGTGGACACACCTCACCGTCTTGTGCTAGCTGGTGCTTGTCTTTTTCCCGTATTTTGATTTCATCTTATACATATCATGACATGTTCACTAAATTGACTTTTTAACCGTTACCAGTTTTTTAATTTTTTACTTTTGAATTTATTAGCTTCCTTAATTTTAAAAAGACAGATTGTTTATTCATGAATATCACACGTCAATTTTTTTTATTGAATTAATTTTTAAAGAAAATTATTTTTATTTATTTTCTTTTTCGAATAAAAAGTAATTAAATGTTACATTTTTAAAAGTATGAGTGAGCTACGAAATTATTTTAAAAATTAAGTATACAATATATATTTTGGAATAAGTTTGAACAACTACACCCAAATACAGATTTTCAACTTTTTAACAAGATTTGTTGGATTAACTTTAAGTTCTCCAGTGTTCACATTAAAATTTGTTAGGTGTTAGTCCCGTAAAGAAGTAAAATTTATCGATCTTTATATAAATATAGTTTTACAACTTTAATACATATCAATCAATAGAAAATTCAAATTTATATTTTTTTACTGGTACATGTACCGTATTTTTTTTACTTTTATAATGAGGAAATGTATGCCACATTAATATTCAATAGAAAAAACTGGATTTACCATTAAATACTAATAAATTCTTCTAATTCAAGAAAAAAATTGGTATAAAACTACTTATTTAAATAAGTATGAGTTTTTTTTTTAAAGATTAAACTTGCACATCATGTACTAAAATCAAAACTAAACTAAAGAAATGTTTTAGGTTGAACTAAATTTCTATACATGAATAAAATGACTAGAATAGAGTTCTAAAAAGACAAGACAACAACTTAAAAGCTTTTGTTTCTTACTGTGTCAGAACATGTAAAGTTAACTATGCTATATTAGCTAGTTAGTTTATTAAACGAGTAAATACTGAAAATGAAAGCGTGGTAATTTATGAGTCAGTAATATTTCTAATTGAGGTAAAATGAACAATGATGCATTAAAATGGTATTTCCTACAATTTTTTATAAGTATTATTTTTAACTTTTCATTAAAATCAACAAAAATATATATTTATTCGACCAACAAAATAATTTATTTATCTTTTACGGATTTTACTTTTCGTTTTAATCACTCACTTATAATGTCATCAAAATCTAATTTCTTTCCTAATTGATACAAGGATAAATCAGAAATTTTTTTATACAAGTTACATTGATAATTTAGAATGTTACTTAAAAAATCAAAATCCTAAAATAATATTTAGAAAAAACAAAAGAGTATCAATAAGCCAAAAAGATTTATATCTTCAAAAAAAAAAAAAAAGATTTATATGTGTTCAAAAGAAAACAGAAAAGTGTAATGTTATGATTTTATAACTTGAAGCAAAAGCTAGAGATGTACTGGTATATTAGGTGGGTTTAAAGCGACCACGATCTATGGTTGGTTACCAGTTGCCATTTCTAGTCAAAAGAGATTGCAAAAAAAAAATGAAGAGAAAATTAATGACTTATCATTGTTATTTTTATTTTTTTCAGTACGTGATCTGTAACTGCGCAGAAGATATGAATTCAATTGGACAGATTTTTTTATCTAGGAATTCAATGAATGAGATGCTGCGCATTCATTCAATCCCATACCAATAATTTGCTTTCTGTTTCTAAATCACATGTTTTGTTAAACTGTCAAAATCACCATTACGAATAAACTATATAATATACTATTCTTATTTGAATGTTTACTGCTCATATTTGTATTCCTTTTTTTTATTTGTTTTATTTGATCATATCTAGAGTTGATGTTATTCCTATACAATCTTTTTTATTTGAGATCATTGAATTATTTGTTTTATTTTCAACATTATTAATAGTAAACAACAACAAATATCTCATTACGATCATTAAACTAAACAATCGCTGAATCCTAAAAAGAGTTCTCACACTTATTTATTATTTTCTTTCTTTCTTTATATTTATATTATGGTTTTCAATATTCACCCCTCATGAAGTACACAAACGATATGTGATTATATGAGCTTTAGACGTCTTCACTTAAAAATCTCCAATATGGGCAATGAAATATTATTTATTTATAATACTTAACTTTTCATCAATAGTTTTCTCTCTAAAAACCATAGCCGTCTAATATTCCATCTTTTCCATTTGTAAGTTTGTTGGTTAGAAAGAGAAAAAAAATTTAATAAGGCTTTTTCTCCCTTCTACCTTTATTTTATTGTCATTCTTTATCTTTATTTTTTCAATTTTGGTTTATAATAGTAATATGCATCTACTGCTTTTTAAATCACCCACTACACGACCGCCTTCAAGAATTCTGTTGCTACATAGCTCAATTTCGATAGTTTTACAATTTGGTTGAATTTCATCTGCCTTTAGAGTACAAGATACTTGCTGATCTTTCACAGTAAACATCCGATCTATCTCTGTTCAACAATATCGTTTCGGATTTGCAATGCTAGTTGATGTTATAAGCATGTGTTCTTATGCTTGTGGAATTTCGAAATCGTTAGCTAGAAATTAAGAAAAATAGGCTGCAACATTTACCGGATTAAGTATTGCCTAAAGGCATGTTTATCTTGCTGCAAAAGTAAGTTTATTTTGTTTACATTTTGTTATGTTTTTTTCCAGTGTTTTAACTTTAGTATTATATTTGAAATAATTTATGAATTGTCTCTTGATAATTGGTTTGCTAATCATGTTGCACAATTGTTAGGTAAAACAACTAATTCTTTGACATATAAGAGACTTGTCCACTTTTGATTAAAATGATAACTGCATCTAATTTGATATAATGAATTATATTTTTCAGTAAAAAAAAATATATTATTTATGTATTAACATCATTTGTTTTTTAAAAGTGTTTTTCTTCGTTTTTTTTTTGTTTTTGTACATTTAATGCTAATTTTATTTCATATTTTATTAAATAATTAATGAAGTTAATATTTTTTTATTTTCACTATGAGATTGTACTAAATGGGCAGTTATATTCTATAATTTATTAATCTATTAATAAAGTTATTATTTTTTTGTTTTGATTATAGGATGGTCCCCTTTAAACCATTTCTATGTCAAAACTAATCATGGATCATCAATTTATAGGTGTCTCAAAAAAATATAATAGCTGACTTCAAGATTTATCTTCAGTGAACACAACCATTTCATTAATTTCGTAGCTTTAATTGTCAATAAATAAACTGTTGCATTTGTAACCATAGTATTTACCTAGTAGCATTTTTTCCCCATAATTGTGGCATTTCTAGGTTTGCTAAGGTTATAAATGAGTCAAACTGTTCCTGAATAGTTCGGTGTTCCGCTCGATAAGAGCACAACTCAAATAAGAAATGAACAGTTTGTGAACATGGTTTTATGGTTTGAATTATAAACAAATTGAACATGAATAAACCAAAACTTAGCTCTTTTTCTCATGAACAAACTTGATTAGAGGTTCGTGAACAAATTCACGAACAAGCTTAATAAATGTCCGTGAAATAGCTTAATTACTATTACATATAAAAAGTAAATTTTGTAAAACTTAAAATAACGTATAGCTATAAAATTAACTAAACTTTATATTTTTATTACAAATATATTGTACTTTGTTGAATATTCTGAATTCAGATTTAGTATTGTTTGTTGCTATTTTTTTTTGTATTGAAATAGCAATATTTATGAACAATATATGAGCTTGTTAGGGAATAAATATTGTGAACAAACAAGCACTTAAACAAATCGAATACGAATAAATTTTTTAGCTCAAATTTGAGTTAGGTTCGGCTCGCGTTCGTTGAAAAATTGAACAAACAAACACGAACAAAATCAACTCGACTCGTTTATGGTCCCCATGCTTGCAATATTAGTTGTATTTAATTTATTTTGTTTTATTTGTCCCTAATAACTAGAAAGTATAAGTAATAAGGAGAGTTGTCATGCATGTGAATTTTAATAATAAGGTTATTAAATTATACAAGTAACACCTACATATATGTACTCCCCAGGTGCATTGGTTCATGAAACATTCAGGTCGTTTGGTATCGAAATTAATCATAGATTATGAGTGGGAAAGACTTAACTCAGATAGTTGAGAACCTACCAGTAACTTGAAAA
Source organism: Euphorbia corollata (assembly GCA_948277035.1). NCBI lineage: Eukaryota > Viridiplantae > Streptophyta > Magnoliopsida > Malpighiales > Euphorbiaceae > Euphorbia > Euphorbia corollata. The sequence goes on from CAOJBI010252884.1 coordinate 11,615, forward strand.
AAAGAATAAATCTTTGTTATTTTTAGAATAAGAGGTATTAAATATGCATCAAAATAGTTTGTGGTGGGTTTCGATATAGTGAGCATGCTAATTAAATTAATAAAGAGTGATCATAGATAAAGGAATAGGTAACAACAAAGACAGACAGAGGAAGATTAGTTGACAATAACTAATACCAAAACAACTACATTAAACTTACCAAACTGAACACATAAATATATTCTTTCTCAATTTCAATTCAAAATTTATTGGAATTGAAATTGAAATTAATGTAACATGGTGCTTGTTTTGATAAATTCATCGAATAACTATTTCTCTTTGTTTTATCGAACAACGGTTATGACTAAACACTCATAACTGCTTTTTTTACTATTCGGAGATTGAAAAATACTTTACAACAGCAAATAGCTATAATCATCCGTAGCAATTAAGCGAACAATTGCATCAAACAGTATTTTTAAACTTATTTTAGATATTAGGCATAATGCATAATGAGATGTAACAAGTTGTCTCATAAAATCCGTTGCCTCCTTGAACTTTCAAATGACTTTGTAGCTGCCTCACTTTTGAAGGATGTAAACTTTTTTTATAATCTCTCTAATCAGAAGTTAACATGTGACATTTAGGGAATAATGTGATACAATTTTTGAAAATTGAGGTAGCTTACCAGCTTACTTTGAAAATTTAGGAAGGTAGCAAATTTGTAGAATAATTTAGAGTATCTCCCAATACATCAAAACTTAAATATAAAGGTATAATTTATGAACTAAACTCCAAAATAACATGGCCTTTATGGGTTGGTTTTTTTTTCTTAATATAGCACAATAGCAGCTATGTACCATAAACACCATGTATTTTTAAAACACTCAACTTGATCGAATGGAGATCCAACACCTAGCTATAATATATAATAATCCTTATTATAACTTATAAATTGTATACAACAAATCCAATTTGCTTGCCCTCATACAAACTTGATAAACAGGGTTATTAAAATATTATTATCCAATATCACGAGAATCCATATATGTCATTTTAAGGATGTTGTCTTTGGATACAATATTTTATTTTTGTTTACCTGTATATTTGGGCATTACCAGTGGAGGGTGGCCATGTATATTTTATTAGGTAAAAAAGGTCGCTACGTTGAATATGAGATCATAGAAGCATGCCTAGGGAACACCCCACGAGTTACCATGACCATATAATAGATAATTGTTTATCAATAACAAATATAATTGATATTTTGTGCTACTTTTTGTCCTGATATAACCTGCTTTTAATACCTGCGCAATCCATAATCCTTGGCCATGTTGGATAGCGCCCGTATGAGTTTATTGTACATACGATATTGTTAGATTTAGTTAATATTATTTTATAAGTTAATTAGTTTTACTTAGCGATTGAGATCTTGGCCTAATGGTTAAGACGGAAGCTGTGGACTTTAGAAATCCTAGATTCGAATCACATCCAGGGTGGGTTGGGGATTTTTCCTTCCATTTAATAATGAAAACCCAAATAATGTAAATTTAAAAAAAAAAAATTAGTTTTACTTATGAGATAGAGTTTAGATTAGAATTTGAGATTTAAATTTTGTATTTTAGATTTTGTGGTTTGCGTATCTTGCAGGTGTATAAGCAGGCATCGATATTTCATAATAATAAAAGTGTGCTCATCAAACCCATGAAATACGAGTTTGAGTTCGAATTCTGAAAAGTCAACATTGTACAGAATGATTGTAATAATCTGTACAGTTTACTCGTATGTCTCCCATTTTTAAGTTGATACAGCATAAACCTATTTTTCATACAAATGAACTGGGGTTGGAAAGCGAGGTTGTGAAAAACAAAACAGAAACATATTTACATCAACTCATGTTTTGTTTTCTATCTTTGCAGTGATGATTTCGATTTCATCAGGTAAAGAATATGGTGAATTTATCTTCTAGTAATCTTTTTCTTGTTCTGCCTCAAAGAATATGGTGAATTACTCTCTTCAAGTCTTTCTCTGAATTTGTTTCTTGAATCGTCACAAGCGATTCTCGAGCAGATCAAGTAATGTTATTTTCCCCAAGTTATTGGGGTCAAGCTTGCTGAATTGATTGCATATCTCCAATATATCTTTCTCTCCTATCTTCCCCATCTCTTTCAGCTTGTAGATCACATACTCTGATTTACTGCAACAAAGATTAAAACTTTATAACATGGCACTAGGCCTCGATTATTTTAAATTTAGTTCATATCAAAGATTTTGTTTAGAACCAATGCTACTAAGTTCAGCCAGTTCACCGAATATACATCATAAAATATTTGATCTTATTTCCTCCAGTGATAAAAAAAAAGAAGAAGCCCAGATTTACTATTTCTAACGAACTACTAATAGTCCAGGATTGAATGACCAAGAGGAGCTCGACACAAGATTACCACATTCACAGGCACCTATTCAAAGACAGTTCCCCAGAAATGGCCTTTTAACCTGAATACTGATTAAGAACACATAGGCATCATGGGTCACCTTGCCAAGAATGTAATGATTTTACACTATGCCCAAGCTACATGATCGGTCTTTCTTGATTTATTTTCTTCTCAAGTTGCAATAGGTTAAGAGAATAAAGAAGTGCTAAAACCATTCAAGTTAACATAGCTAATGAAAAAATATCCACAATTTTGGCACATATCCGGTAACAACACTTAACTGCTTAGCATGCTTGATTATAAGAAACCTATAACGCAAATCTGGAAACAATAGATCAAAATGTTTGAAACCAATGAGCTACTTTTATCAACATATCCATTTTGATGCACAAACAAAAGCTTGCTAAAAAGAAGCAACAGAGGAAGGAATTGAGCAGGATTAAGAAAGGTACCTGATAAAACCATTGTTATTGGTATCAGCAGCAACTAGATCCTCAACAGTAATATCCCTATGCAATACCCACTTAGTAATCCTTCTATGTCTCTTATCAATCCTAGCTTCCGCCAAATAAAGAAACGCCCTTGCCACAGCCAGCGTCGAACACAGAAGCCAAAGGGCAGCAAACAGCCTTCCAGGAAGCGTCTTAAACGCCCTATCACCATATCCAACTGTAGTAACAGACATAACTGCCAAATAAACTGAATCAATCCAATCCAAATTCTCCACAAAGCGAAGCACCAATCCCCCAATTCCAACACTCAAAACCACCACACCAACGGCCAATCCAACCTTCAATCGTATCCTCATCCTCCCCTTTTCAACATCAACCATGAAATCAGTAGCTGAAAACCCATTATGACGATTATTACGTGACTTGTTACCCATTTGAATCCCAGCCAAAATCATGCTCTCTTGCAAATCAAGGACATAGTTAACAACTCCACTTAGTAAAATATCAATGAAAGCAAACCCTAGCAATACAAACACACAAGCAAATGCCTTTGTAGCAGGTGTTAAAGGAGCAACATCACTGTACCCAATAGTACACATAGTCACTATACAAAAATAAAGAGCATCGGCAACAGGGTGAGTTTTAATACCGGAGAAATGATCTCTATTGAAAGAGTAAATAACCACGCCCATAATTAGGTACAAAGATAGCAAGGAAATTGCTTGCCTTATAATAGAGCCGGATTCAGATCGGGGCTTCGGATCTTGTGGTTGTTGTGGTATCAAGTCTCGCAAAACGACCAACACCGGCGCCGTTCTGGACCGGTGGAGAGAACCCTGTTTTTTCACCGGAGGTGTAGTAGAAGATGGGTGCTCTTGAGGAGGTTGTGGGTGATCCTGAATTTCGGGGACAATGACAGAAGACACAGAAGGGGATGAAATTGATTCAGTTAAAGGGAAGGAACGATCACGATGCTCGAAAATTGGTTGGAGAGGAGATTGAGTGGCGAGAAGAGGCTCATTTTCCATTTCAAAATCGAAAAAATCGAATCTTTTCTTACATGCACAGCCTACAAAAAAA
>CAOJBI010254180.1:0-10139 GCA_948277035.1 Euphorbia corollata
TCTCCCAAAAAGAGACATCAAGGCGTTCCAAAGTTGCCTCCCAAAAGGACAATGAACAAACAAATGATCCCGAGTTTCAGCTTGTGAACGACATAAAGAACACATAGAAACCATTGTGATACCTCTACTTTGCATAGCATCGTGAGTTGCAATAAAACCATAAAACACTTTCCAACAAATAATCGAATGCGAGGGAGCAATTAACTTATGCCAAAAGAATTTTGCAACGATAGATGGACTAACCTGAGGTTGCAGCCATTGATAAAAAAGTTTAACAGAAAAAACCCCATTGCTAGAAGGCTTCCAAGCGCAATAATCATTCCGAGCTTCTGAGAAAGGCACCAACCGAATATCATTAGCAACTGAAGGAGGAATACAATCTGGAAATTCCAGCCAACCTCCCCCCAACGAGAATTCAGAAACTTTATTTTGAAGTTTAATCCTTTCCGACATAGGCAAGTTCAATCTATCCGCCAAACAAGGGTTAATCCAACCATCGTTCCAAAAATTTAAAGTTGAGGACGGCCCAAGAAACCAATGAATATTCGACTGAAGGTTTTGAAAAACAAATCTTATTGATCCCCAAATTGAAGAGTTCGCAATCCAATTATGCGCAATGCCATTTCTCAAAAATCTATTGCGTAAAAGGATAAAACAATTACTCGTTCCACAAAGTAAACCCCAAGCAAATTTAGCAAGCATGGAAGAATTAGTATCGGCAATCCGCTTAGCACCAAGGCCACCCGAGGAAACAGGTTTGACGCAAATCTTCCAAGAAGCAGAAACCAGTTTCTTCTTATCGATAGACCCAGTCCAAATAAAATTTTTAATCGCCCGCTCAAGCCGCTTAACCAGAGAATTCGGCCATTTATAAACAGCAAACGAGTGAATTAAAGAGCCATTAATAACTGATTGAACCAGGGATAGGCGTCCAGCCATTGAGATAGTGAAATAAAATTTTAGTTACTTAAATATGGGCAGAGAATTTACTCAAATAGATTTTTCCAAACAAAAGCTATAATTGAAATTAATTGGAAAAATCTTTATAAAAGTTGTGTAACATACCTCTTTTGGTGTAGCTCGTTGGCTCAACAAATCAATGAGAAAAAACGGATGAGTGAATAAGAAAAAATGGTAGGAGTTACCTTTATCCTTTTTCTTAAAAGAACAATGGATTGCTTTGGATTTATTATTTGAATTCTAATTTATTGTTTGAATTTCATTTTAGATGTTCTATCAAACTCATCTTTTAAATGTTATCTAATTTATAATTTTAATTAATCAAATCAGTTTTTAAATATCATTTTATCCATTTTTTAAATTAATCAAATATATATAATTTATAATTTTATTTATTTAATTTTTTAAAATAAATTATAAAGGGCAAAGAAGTAATTGAATACTTATTTGCTTTTATAATATATATAGATTTGTTGTGCTGGTTTGTTGAATGTATTCTGTATCCATCAGTTCTTGTATACACCCTAGAATTTTCATGTTTCTGTTTTCTTATGCTCTTCCTTAATCAAATGTTTATATCTGAAACTTTGATAAAACCTTGACTAGTAAAATCTTTTAGTTTGCTTTTTACTTTTCTTATTTATGTAAGCTAGTGAGGTTAGAAATCATCTATGGATGCAAAGCCAAAAACAGTTTATATTTAGCATAAGTTTTCATTAATTATTCATATGTGGATGCCTAGCCAAATCAGTTCATGTGATTTTATTTTATTTTTTTCATTTTTTTGTTTTTCAGTTGTACTGATTCATCAATGGTTAAGAAGAAAGAAGATATAAAATCAGTCGCGTCTACAATGTACAAAGTTATAAACGGAACAGTAAAAAATAAAATAATTTTTACTCATCGATTTTTCATTTTCCAGATTTCTTCATATTAGATCTATCAATTGTCATGTTCAAGCGTAAAAAAATTCAATTTAAGAAGAAAAACGAGAAAACTGATTCGATAGCAATTAAAATCAAAATTCGGGAAAACACAATACAAATCTAAAAGCAAAAAAACTAGATCGAAAGCTAAAATAGTAGATCAGAAGTTGAAATTGCAACATAAAGATCTAAAAACGCGAATGCTAGATAGAAACTGAAAATTGCAACACAAAAAAGCAAATAAAAAATCGAATGATGAAATTGATGAAAGATATAAGAAGGGAGAATCGAAATCGAAATCGAAAAATAAAAAGCAAAAAGAAGAAGAGAAAAACGAAATTGCAATCAGAAGCAGGGAGAGGAAAAAATTAATGCTGAGATCGTTGTTGATGGATAGATAAGACACTACACCATAGATTGTCTGTCGCAAATGTTGCTTCAAGTGTTAAATATGTTGCGACAGCGTTTATCGCAACACTTTTTCGGAAAAAAGTTGGTGAATTTCGCCTTACAATAGGCCGTTATCGCTACATTTTTTAACTTTTTGCAACATAATTGAAAAGTGTTGTGCCAAATACTTTTTGTAACACTTTCATATTCATTTGTAACGCTTTATTTTGTGTTGCAATAAAATTTCCACCATCACGAGTTAACCCCGATAGGTTTTTTCTGCAACACATTTTTGATCAATCACAACACCGTTTTCATAACACTTCTTCCACATTTGCAACATTGTGTGGCATTATTGCAATACTTTTTTAAAACGCTTAATTGTACAATTGAAACACAATTTTTCATTATTGCAACACTTTTGAACATTATGGATTGATTTCGTAACAATTTTCTTTGTTTTTTTTTGCAACACCTTTTATATAAATTTAATGAATATAGCTGTTGTATTTTTTATTATAGGATTACCTAATAAATTCACATTAATACAATATCATAAAATTAAATGTCAACAATGGTATATAAAAGTCTTGTTTCATAATCCATCATCATATAAGTTAATGCATAAAGCATATAGTTCACATCACATGAAGAAAAAGTTCACAATTATAAGTGCATAAAACATAAGTTGAGACACCTCAACGAAATAAGTTCATAAAACACAAGTGTACAATACCCCTAGATATATGTTATGTCCCTAGAAGACACCTGAACATCATTATCACTAGCATCCAAATCGATGGTAAGATTTGGATTATCATCTGCAATTTTGGTCACTATCAAAGCAAGTTTTTCCTTCACCTTCCAGTTTACTGTCTCCCCCATGCGCACTTGAAATTTATCTTCGACCTTTGCTAAAATTCATCAACGCTAACAGAGGGGAGTTGTGATGAGTCATCAATGGACGTTGCTCCTTCAATGTCTTTGGCAGTGCGCGCCTACCAATCAGCCATGAGGGTCCATGAGATGATTCCCTAAACTCCTGCTCAACGCTAAAATTGTTTACACCAATTGCGCATAATTCTTGAAGAGTACTCTACAAAAAAAGGCATACATGTACATTTATTTAATTAAAATGCAGCACAAAGCATCAGTATACACAACAAATTAGTAAACTATGTACTGTATATTAGTAAACTATGTAGTGTATATAAGGTTCGCCAACATAAACATTTGTGATTTGCCCCATGTGAATACTCGATTTTTCAGCTCGAGACTTGAGTTGAAGAAATTGCGTTTCAGCCCTTAAAAATAATTAAAACGCGAATTCGAAGGCCTAAACCACCGAATTAGGCTCCGATAGGGTGGGGCTAGAGGCATAAGCGTCTAGCGTTAATCGTTGAGCTGTTTCGACTCGGAAAACCCTACTCTTTCGTAAGAATCCGAAAAGTTGAAATGCAGCAGGGTAAAACCCGATCATTTCAAAGCAACTCCCGGTAAAAGTCTCCGGAAGTATGTCAATATACACTCTAAACGTCTGAAACGGGACGAGGATCGCGAAGGTGGTCCCGGAATCTCAATCAGACTTCCGAAACTCCCGAAAAATCTAAAAAACCGGAAACAATTGACCGAAGACGGCTCCCGGTGGAACCGGGAGCCGGCGCCCGGGCGCCAACCCGGCGCTCGGCGGCGCTGGGCCGGCGCCCTGGTGCCATCCCAGCGCTCGGCGGCGCCCGGACGCCGGAAAATCCCCGATTTGCCCCTTTAACACTAATTTTTCCTATAAAAGGGCCTCTCCTGCTCAGTTTTTAGGGTCCCAAACTGTTCGGAGCAACAGTCTTCTTTCTCTAGTCCTTTATTCGATCCTTTCTGTCAATCCCTTCGAGTCTTTTATTTTTTTTTAATTACGACGAAGTGCTGCCCGATTAAATTTCAACTTTAATTAAATTAATTGAATTAATCTGGATTTGAGGAGCGGTACAAAGACCAACAAGGTATAGTTCTTTCTTCCTTTTCATCTACTTTCTCTTCATCTCAGTTTCTAAGGAACATTCTTCACATATACATTCACTTCATCTCAGTTCCTAAGGAACATTCTTTAACAAAAAATGGTCAATTAAGGGAATCCTAAAATGGAATAATCAATCTTATTGGCCTAAAGCCATTCAACTTTTGACATAAAGTCATTCAATCTTTTCCCCAGTTTCAATCAATCAATCAATCTTTTGGCCTAAAGCCACTCACCTTTTGACATAAAGTCATTCTTTTTCAAATCAAACCCTAATATGGATTTAGGTACATTCATAAGCCTTCATTAGAAGCATTCACCTATTAATCAACTTTTTACTTAAAGTCATATTCACTTCAACTAAACCTAAATTGATTTAGGTTCATTCATAAGCCTTCAAAGAAGCATTCAAATCATTCCTAAGCCTTCAAAAGAAGCATTTAGACTTAAAGTCTATAAACTAATTGGTAAAATAAACCCAACTTGACTTTAAAAGCATACATTCATGCATAATGCATTCCTTCGCCTTCAAAAGGCATATTCGAACTACATTGACTTTGATTTTCCTATTCAAAATGGGATATGTAGGCCGATCTGTAATTAATTATGGATCTCAAGTCAAATCATTAAAAAGCTATCTTTTCACCTACACAACATTAGTCCAAAATACAAGTCTTGACATGTTCCCGAACCCATCTCTGGTTACATTTTAGGGTTTTCTTAATTGACCTTTAAAAATTTAATTAAATGGCGACTCCAAATCACATTAGGTTTCATTAGAAATCTATCTTGGTACAAAACCGGTGAACCATGTTCACACCCCACAACTTTCACATTACAAAATGTACATATAATCCAAATCATTGCCACATAAAAATAAATTGGTGTATTCATTACAGTAGCAATGGAATATCAACCGTTTCCAATTAATATGTAGAAATTATATTTCCTAGCAATAGTTAATAACAATAAAATAGTCCCCAATTTATGGTAACTAAAAATTAATTCCTATCAATTATATATGACAAGTTTAGCGAAACAAACATAAACTTAGAAGTTTAAAATTGACCTCATAGGATTTTTATTTGTATTGATGGCCCGGTTTCCTTTTATGGGTCTCAATAAACATTTCGGCTTTGGATGGTCTTTCCCATTAATTGTTTTGCATTTTCTAGTAAAACAGGAAAATTCTAATGACAAATACGAAATATAAAAGGAAAATTCAAACATACACATACCAATCAAAACCAACTATAATAGCATAAACATCCTAAACATATACCAATTTGTGGTTGACCTGAGCAAAACTTGTTGAGCCTGCAGTGTGAGTTTCCTTCACCTTCCTTCGATTCGCAGCATTTCGCCCAGCTTGGGCCTTCGATTATGTCAAGTTAGAAACTAAAACTGAAACTTCTAAACAAATTTAGAGTTTAATGCATTGAAACATACTTTAACTTTTGGATCATTCCAATAGTTTACGCAATCCTCGAACTCATGAAGTGGAATGTCAGTTGGCCTGTTCTTCATCCTATCCTCATTATTATCATAACAAGTGTAATGTTCTGCCTTGATACGGGACTTGTTATCCTTCCAAGCATCGTGAATTGCCCTCGTTACCCAATGTTTTGATTCTTCAAGAATTTCGTACTTTGACTAAAATATATACAATTCTAACTTCATATTCATAACTTGAAAAACCATAACTCTAAGATTCATATGCTAACCTTCACATATGCCCACAAAATATCCTTGTCACGAACCTTGTGCCTATTTACATAGTTCATGGCCACATAATCCCTTCCTAATGTTCACAAGAACATGCTGAATTGACTAATCAGTGTAGAATCATCAGAACATGGTTGAAACTTGTCATTCGCAAGTATTAGCTTTCGCTCTTTTCGTGCATGTATGCAATCCATCTTTATTTTTCCTCTCCCTTTTCTTTTTTTACTTTCAGCTTCAGTTATTGCTAACAATTTCACAATAAAGATAAAGTTAATTCCATGGAACAAGCAACAAACTGTAATACCAAATTAGATATAAAGTTAATAACCTGCAGTGTGTTCATTATTTTGCGATTCAGGTTGACGCACCAAGAACAAGGCAATTTCTTTGTCCTTTTCTTGTTCCCGTAAAGCTAAATATGCAGCCATAGACCCAGCCTTCCTTTGAGGGTGTAACTTTGCAATAGACTTTGGAATGGAAGGTCGGTCTGTTGCCTCATGAATCTCCTCGCGAATCAACTAAAGTTATGACAGAAAAGAATTGAGAGAATTGGGCAATTTTTAATGTAGACTAAAGTTAACTTAAATTTTTAATGGGCATTGAAAAAAAAAATAGTCGAGCAATATGGTGTTTACATCACTCAACCCAGATCTGACCAATAATATTTTTATATCAATATCAGATCAAATCAATAATTTTGTTAAGTAATTCAGCAAAAGACATTTAATAGAACAATATTCCTTTTTTCGAGCTAAATCCCCATTCTTATTCTGCTTAAAAAAAACCCAACAAGATAATCAGATTTAATATAAAAGCTAATAATAAAGTGCTAAAACGTGGACAGAGAAATTGTGCATAACCCAGTAACAAACACAATAAGCAGCAACAGGGTAAACAGTCACAAATAAACATTTTCATGCCCAGAAAATGAGAAGAGAAGTGAGTCACTCAACATTATGACCCACAAAACTGAACTGATTAAAAGTAAAATAAGAAGCTACATTGATGAAAAATGCACATTAAACGCAAGTATTAACTTTTTAGAGACTAACTAAATAACATAACAACCCACCGGTGCAATTATCAATAAGTTGGTCTTCATCTTATCAGTTCAGCATACATTATTAATATGCATGATGCAACATACTAAAGGAATGGTCAAAATGCATACCGTGCCCGAATCATCCTTCCCATTTGAAGTATTACCATTTTCCCCCATTTATGCTACCAATTTTGTAATCCTTCGTCTTTGAGTCCTTGTGTTATGTGTTGGATTACATGTTTTGTCACCATCCACCTAGTATTAAAGAAAGTACTAAAATAAACAATCCACACAAGCATGAAAACCTCAGTGGCTCTTATGAAATTATAACTACAATTACATGTATCCAAATAGTACATAGAAAAAATAACACAATACCTTTGTGGCTTGAGAGTGTTGTTCCAATATTGCATCTTCCTTTTCACCGGCAGTTGATTCAAAATTTCCTATTCGCTTCTCAACATTGCCAGTCTTTTGAGGAGGCACTATAGACTTCACTTTACGTGCCTAATCATAAAATTAAGAATCAGCAAATTATAAAAGGATTATAACATAGCACACAACATTAGACAGGCAAACTATTACAAGTTACCTGTTTTTTCTCCACCATAATTGGAGCATTCGAAAAACTTGATTGAGATCGGGTTGTGCTCCGACTAGTAGCATGCTCCCTTAACAGTCTTTCCCTTTCCTGAATAATGTTACACAATTGATACAATTACAAATAATATATGAATTGAAAAAAAACACAAAGCACACACCTTTTCATTGATATCATATTCATCACTGCCTTCTTCAATATCTTTGGTCAGAATGTAATCATCATTGCCCTCTTCATTTTGAACTTCAATTCCAGGAACAGTCAAACCATCAGCAAATTCTTTTAAGTTAAGAGAAGCAAAACGCTCCTTGTTTTCTGAAATTCTCCTCGCTCTTATTTCTTCAATCGTTGTTACAGCTTCCCCAATTGTAGAATTTTCAGAAACCATCTTATCCTTTGGTAGCACTCTACTTCTTTGGTTATGTGCTTTTAAGCCTTTTATCGTCACAAATTTACGCTTCGCTTGGGATTTCATAAATGCTGTTAACAAAAAATAAACTTATAAGAAGCTGTAATAGAACAATAGCAAAATAATCATTTTTATTATGATAAATCAGATTAAAATGAGAAAAAGAAAACCATGGAAATGAAGAAGAGAGGGTTGGGAAATTTGTGACATGAAGGAGGCATATTTATATTGTAAGGACTGAAATATGTTGGAGAATTTACCTTCACGGAAGTTTGGTCTGGGTCTCATCTGAACATGAGGCTGCAATTTGGGCATTGGTGGTACAGAGTAATCAACAACATTATCAATGTATCACCAAATCTTCCAATGTAATCAACAACAGATTTGTCACTATCAGCTACAAATACCCAGCTACCAGAACATCCTTTCACATAAATCCCTCCAATTTCTGTGTAGCCAAGGTCTTCCTTGATGTATTGTGCCAGCGCAGGTAGTCCAAAACGGTCAGGATCGATGTTAGCATCAATAGTTGTTATTTCACCGCATAAATAGGCCTTGGCAGTGAATTTGCCTTTGTGGTGAAATGTAAGTCGCATTTTGTTTCTGTTAGTACCTGTATAAAACAATAACAACAAAATCAAACTGAATCATGGAAAACAAAGATGATTATTAATATATATCATTGAACTATCAAAGGAAATTAACTTGACTTTCAGCGATGATGAGGACAAATCAAAATGAAACTAAAAAAAGGCAAACTAAGATATTTACCTAATATTTAATTGAAGATATTTACAAACATAATATGTACAATATTGCTGATTATTAATGTATCATTATTCCGGCCCATAATTTGTTTGTTGCACCACATTATGAACACTTCATTTTGAATTTCTTCACAACATAATTCACGTCTTTTCGATTGGATCTTCAACATAAAATACTTGTTCAACTTGCGTAGCCATGACAAAAGGGTCATTATTTTGGTATAACTTATCGAAGTTCACCCGAGTTAAACCATAATGACATTTTTCTTGCTGATACCAACAACACCTAAACAAAATAGCACCATACACTACAATAGTCAAGTTCAATAATTTCTTATATAGCCCCATAGTAATCTACATTCCCAACTATCGAAATCTCGTCTTTAGAACTAGAGAAACTTGTCATCAAGGCTGAATAGAAGACTCCACTATTTTGGGTGGTACACTTGGAATCTCTTTGTTTTGTGTGAAATCTGTAACCATGAATCGCATAGCCTCTAAATCGCAAAACTGATCGATTGGGACATTTAGCTAAGGATGACAATTCCAATGAAATGTTATCCATTTTTTGAACCTTTCCTGCAAGCCATTGATGGAATTCTACAGAATGTTCTCATTCCATGTTATACTTTCCAGACTTCACTTCATTGTCAAAAAATAATCGATGATCCCTACAAATATTAATAAGATCACACAATCAACCATACAAATACAAAATTACAAAGATGGATGTATTTGTATAAGAAATCGAGTTATAATTTCTTACTTGATTAATGCCTCAACATCCTTATTGCCAGAATTGAATAAGATGTATCGATGAGCTTTGTCAAATGCATCATCATCCAAATGTATTGTTTCCCCATCTTTGTTTCTCCTTGTCCCTGGAGCATATCCCTCACTTGAGCTGTTGGGCCTTTCAAACATAGAAAATGATTTCAAGGCTTCATTTCCACCAAAAAATCTCGAACAAAATGTCAAAACTTTCTTCAGCCAAATACCCTTTTGCAATTGACGCTTCCGATTTGCTTCTATTTCGAACATGACTTCAATTTACCTAAATACTGCTCAATCTTAAACATCCAACGAGTATGCACTGGACCACCAAGTTCTATTTCCTTAGATAAATGAACTTGCAAGTGAACCATTATATAAAAGAACGAAGGAGGGTATATAGTCTCGAAATCACAAAGTATTTCTACAATGTCTTGCTGCAACTTCTTAATCTCTCCCAAATCAATGGCTTTTTGACATATACCTCTATAGAATGCACCCAATCTAATCAAAGGTAATGCAACTTCAGCTGCCAATGAT
>CAOJBI010254290.1:0-13906 GCA_948277035.1 Euphorbia corollata
GATGACGAGTAAATCCTTTGTGTCTAATGTTGCAATAGAGTGAACTCGAGATTTTCCAAATTTTGGGTGATTATTTAGTTTTTGTTCCAAACTTCGCAGTTTGTAGTGACGGTTATTAGCAATGCTGGAATTTTCATATCCTTAAAAAAAACCTGTTTTTTTGCAATCAAGCAATTTTTTACGGTTCATATGTAACCGAACCGAACCGAACCGTACATTTTCGGTTCGGTTTGGACCGAACCGAATTATTTTCGGTTCGGTTATCGGTTCTAATATTTTCAATAATCGGTTTTCGGTTCGGTCCGGTTTGGTTCGGTTTTTGGACCGAACCGAAATTTGCTCTCCCCTACCGATAAGGCCCGGCCCGAACCCGCCCGGGCCCGGCCCACGCCCAGATCTACTGTATGTGATGAGTGAAGTATTGTAGTAAATAATCATGCATTTTTATGGTGAAATTATATGGAGAAAAACTGTTTTTAGCAAGGTCTTCACTGGTTTTCAGATATCTGCCGGATCATTGAAGACCTCCAATAAGCAAGCAGAATGTGGCAGTTTGCACATAAACCAAGGAAAAGCTGCATCAAATGAGTGGTTAAGCAAGTGGATGACATGACACTTGGCAGAGGAGAGGTTGAGAAAATTGTGGAGATGATTTATCTTGTTTTATTTTATTAGTTGGCCCTTCTAGAATTTGGCCTTTGGGAGTTTATTTTGGACAAATATCTAGATATTATTATTTAGTTTTAAATATTTTAATCTCTCTCACCTTTTGGGGAATTGTTGAAGCATAAAAACTGCTTCTTCCTTATTAGGAAGAGGGGGGAATTCGGCCATTGTTGAGCCAAAACTATCAGCTCTCTCTTTGAATGAAATTTCTCTTGCTTTTTATGATGAAGTGTGAGAAGTCTACCTACAAGCAAGACTTGTCTTTAACAGGCAGCCTAAGGAGCTCTTCCACGTCAATGTAATGTATGTTTACTTGTTTTAATGATTTGATTGTGTGAATGAATGCTTCATTTCTTATCTTAAGTCAAAGATCCGGCCTTTGTTGAGTAGTGTTAGTAAGCACCGAGAGGAGATCTAACACTATGGAAAACCTTCACACACATATAAAGCATGATATCAAGAGATGATTGTTTTTATGCATTGGGTTTCATGTTTATGAATGCTTAACTGTTTGTAATGCTATTGTACTTATTTTATCAAGAACCGAGAGGAGAAGTAAGATAGGTATAGTAAGAAACTAAGTTTGCTGAGAAGACTTCTTAGGGAATTCTAGTTAAGAGATCTTGGATCAAATTAGTCTTATTAAGTTGTATGCATGTTTGCCGTGGAAGAACGTCTTAGATTGTCCTTAGTTAGGTTGAGCTTGTGCCTTTATATTATTATTACCATAATATTTACTTTACTGCATTTTACTAAAGTTCTTGATAGTATAGCCATTTCCACTAATAAACACAGAAAGAGAGACCTTCAACCCGTCTACTAGGGAAATCTTCAAACTGTTTAACTTGCTTCCTGAGGAATACGACACTTGTACTTACCACACTACAATAGACCCTAGTTCACTTGCTAGGTAGTACATTTAGGAAGCAACAATATGCTTGAAGTTTCGAGCTGGGAGCCGCCTTGTTTGCCTTTCGTTAAGTGTAATTGTGATGAGGCAATTTTTGACAATGGGAATCAAGTGAGGTATGGACTTGTGATTCGTAATTCAGATGGCCTTTTATAGGTGCTAAGTTGGGCCTTTTGCCATCTATCTCTTCGATCTTTGAAGCGGAAGTCTTGAGTGTTCGTGAAGCTCTCTCTTGGTTAAAAGCTTTGGGCTTAACTCATGTGGTAGTTGAGATCGATAATAAGTTCCTTTGTGAAGCTTTGGTTAATGCGTCAAGGGGACTTTCTTATTATGCAGCTTTTGTCCAGGATTGTATTGTCTTAACTATATCCTTTGTTTCTTGCACTTTTAGCTGGGTTAGTCGGATTTTTAATACTGTTGCTCATTGTTTGGCAAGAGCCGTTGTTTTGAATGAGGTAATGAGGAGTTGATAAGTTGACACTTCTGATTGTGTTATCCATCTGCTTTAATATTTTAATGCATCCTTTTTGTTTTTAAAAAAATAAAAATAGTATTGCTGACCAGCTAAGTGAGCATTCAAGAGGCGCTAAAGGGCCTAAATTAGGACAGATAATGTTCCATTTACAAATACCATCAGAAAAATTTATCGAAAAAACTGGAATTCCTCGAATGCATTGTAAATGTAGTTTTACGAATATTGTTTTTTCAAATCTAAGAACTGGTATTTCAAAAAGTAATTGTGACATGAACTTTTATAGAACAGCAAATATTGAACTTGGAAAGCTATTTCATGCCGGCTTTTTTTTTTCTGTAATTTGAATAAAAAAGGACTAGCTTTTTAATTTTATTGGGAGCTTAAAAAATATCAATGACGGCTTTGTAAATATAAAAAAATTTTACGAGTATTATTTAATGTGTGAATTAAAAGTGGGTCACAAGAAGGAACAAGAGTAGACTAAGACAAGGAATTTTCTTGCCTTCCCAAGCAGGTTAGAATTGAGATTTAAAAAAATATCATTGGAAAATTATTTACCTAATTCCAAACAATTTCCAAGAAGTCGTAATTAATTGACTTAGTTTTTTTTAGGTTGACTAGTGCCTAATCCTCAACAAATTTTCAATATCAGTATTATAACAAGTTAGACAAACAAATTAAATGGAAAATTTCATTGACTAAGACGTGTAGAATTTAATAAAACAAACAAGACAACCATCGGCTGCTCTTCTACAATGTAATACTTATACATAAATATCATTCGAGTTATTATGTATAATTTAAATGTTTTTGTGTGTTCAACTTATTGAATTTGTTAATTGGTATCTAACCTATTAAATTTTGTTTATTCAGTATCTAAATTATCCAATACATAAATTTAACAGACCATTGAATATTGCCTAGGCATATATGGTCAATACAACATATCTACACTCCAAATCACGGTACTAATGTTTCACGTTCCTTGTTCGTTAGACGAACATAAATTATGTTCTAAATAATCGCATTTTGATTAATCAAACATCAAATAGTAAAAAGTTGAATAGATTTATTATTTACTAATTGAAATAGACAATTTCATTTTACATTTTTTTTAGCTTAGATATATACTTAATTGAGTTTTTCAAATGAGATCAATAGACTGTAGGGTAGAAGACCTCAAGAGTACTAAGTAAAAATAAAAGGGTTATGAATATATCACAAACATTTAGATGTTTTCTTGCATAAACTTTTGTTTTGGTGTTAATATTTTGTTGTATAATCTAATGTTTGTTCTATATATTCAATTGATTTTAAAAATAACAATCTCATTGAAGTATTTTACAACGGAGTAAGAAGTGTTCATATGATAAAACAGTGTAATAAATGTGGAAACTAAAGCCTTTTTTAATATCAACATATATCGACTAGTTGATAAAATTTTAGTGGCTCGTTTGGTCGGTGGAATGATTATTTCGTGAAATAGGAGAAAGAAAAATGAAATAAAGTTAGAAATTATAAAATATTTACGTAAAATCCGCAAATGTATGAAATAACTATTCTTCATTTCTATCTTTTTTTTTCATCAATTATTTTTTTATACTGAATATTAATTTCACCAAGCAAATGAGTGGTAATAGAATTAAATTAAAAAGAAATGCAGACAAATAAGACAGAATAAGTGTCTATGTGACCCAAATTTTCCATTTGGAAAAGAACAAGTATTACATGTAAGTAGCGAAGAAACTTCCCATTCATTAATTTAGAATAATATTTTCAAAAAAAGGGGCAATTTCCTCCAAATTACAAGAACCTTCCCTTCCTCCTTCCATCTTCTTTCAGTTCCTATATATATCAACACCTCAATCCCTTCATAATTCAGAAAAACAAAAATTCTATTTCTCTCATCTTTTTCCTTCCCCTAATTGACATTCTATATTTGATTAATTAGTACTTCAATATTGATCAAGATGCAGAAATCAGAGATATTGTACATGATGTTTGATATTCTATTATTTGGATCATTTTTCAATAAAGTAGGCAATTTTCAGAAACTACTCTCAAGATTCTGGTTTTATCTCAGCTGTCAAATTGGCCTCTTCAGAGTCCAACCAAAAGACAACAAGATCAACAACCAAGAACCATCAGCAGAGAAGAGAGAGATAATATTCAGAAGCGAAGAAGTAGAGATGGTGATGGAAAGACTAGGAATATTTTGCAGCCAAGAAAGTGATGAGAAGCTGAAAGAAACAATGGGATTGGATGAACTTTCGAAGCTGTTCGATGAGAAGGAGCCGAGTTTAGAGGAAATAAAGGAATCATTCGAAGTGTTTGATGTGAACAGGGATGGGTTTATTGATGCTGAGGAGTTGCAGAGGGTGATTCTATTGTTGGGATTGAAGGAAGGATCTGATGTTGAAAGTTGCAGAAAAATGATTAGGATTTTTGATGAAAATAGAGATGGTAGGTTAGATTTTTATGAATATCTTAAATTCATGGAGAATAACCTTTCTTGAAGGTTTTTTTTAACGAATTTCTTATTCTCGTTAATTTCTTATTGATATTATTTTGATTTTGTTTTTTTTTTTTATGTAATTATGGACAATTTACTTCAGAGACAAGATGATAACAGTTATAAAAATTATGAACTATCCGGGTATTCATCCCGGTATTAGTCTCATACTTGCACAGAATATGTATAAATGGCTTAACTTATACGTCAACTTTTATTGATTTCTTACATGAATTTTAATTTTGCTCATTTTGATATTTAAACTTGTACGTGACCTCCTATTATAAATTACAATACACATGATTTGGTATTACAAATTATTAATGACATGTCATCATTTTAACCATAATTAACATAAAATAAAGGGTCTCAATTTTTTAATGTTAACTAGTTAAAATGTTCGACATGTTATGAATAACCAGTAATACAAGTCATATGCATTATAATAGAAAATTACTTTTTTTTTATTTAAAGACTGAGCAAGACAAAAACCGGCTCCAATTATTAAAAGAAAAGAAAACAAATAAAACAGAAAAAGGAAAGAGTACGATGTAAAAAAAGCTAATTGCAAACAGATAAAATAATAATGGACTACATATCCCAATCACAACGTAGTGTGATACTAACGATTTAACAAGCATCCCATGGATGTGAGTAAAACTAATAGCAAACTACTGCAATAATAAAGGACTACAAATCCAATCACAATTAAGAGTGATCCTAATGATCTAAAATCCCTAGCAATGAAGGCAGAGAAAATAATTATGAACAGCCGCGATGATGACAAGATCATCGCAATCAATATCAAACGAGTTCCAAGCCGATAAACGACTACACAATCCAAAGAGAAGGCGACCAAGGATGGAAAACGGTCCGAATCTAGAGAGTTGTGAGAGCAAATCCCCATAAAAAAACTGTTGGGCACAACGCCGATGAGAGAATCCGTGGCAGTGAAAGGCCAAAGAATCCCCATCGCCCTAAAGAACTGCAGCAGCCGGCCATCGCCGGTGAGAAAAAATCACGAAACAGCAGGAGCAATCTGCTTTAAAGAACGTCGCTCCAGAAAAAACTAGAGCAGCCGGCCATAAGCTAGTGAAAAAAGAACCAGGAATCACCAGGAGCCAAGAGAACCCGGCCAAACGTCAAATGAAACAAACAATTAACCCGCCGATCATTATGAAATCCAATTGACAACAAAAGCAGAATGAAATCAATTCGTTCAATAACCATTCAATTGGAACAAATTCAAAAGAAAATCACCGCCTAAACAACTATTGTTAATGGAAGAAGCGCCGCCTAACCGAGAAATCGATCAGACTCAAGGCGGCTATGGTTTAGAGAGAATCCTAGCCGCCTAAAACCCTAGCAAAGTAAGAGCCGTCTCTAAAAAAATTTATAATTCAATTACTTCTCTTAAATGTATTAATAATATTTCATAATAGAAAATTACTTACAACTTTATATATGATAATGAATAAAACTAAAATTTATGTATGAAATTAGAAATCATTTGTATAAAAAAACAATGCATTTGCAGTCTAAGATCTTATTCTCTTCAACTTATAAAAGTTAAATTGAACTAAATTTAACTTAATTTAATTAAATTTAATTGGATTCAACTTAATTAAACTTAACTGAGTTGAATTTATTTTAATGTAAATTTATAATTATACATAACTAAACTTAATTGAATTTAATTTAATTTTATTTAACTTAACTATTCAAAATTTAATTGAATGGTAGACTGAGAGCAAAGAGTAATGAGAAAATCAAAGGGTTTTTCTATTCAAATGGTATGACTCGGTGGGCGGGTGGGTCAGGTATGGAAGATTAAATTAGGACCGTTTACTGGTTTTGTCAATGTAAATATAAAATGAAAAGTTTTGTTCAACAATAATTCCCATTCAAGCTACTTCCGGCGGGGTGAAAGAAAGGTTGAATCTTCACTCATTTGGCCGCAGTTATTGCCCAATTTTCACTGAATCCCAAATGAAATTAGGCTGATTTTCAATTACTCCCCAATTCCCACCCCAAAACTCGAACTCTTCTCGTCTCTCCCACGCCGCCACAATATCAATCGCCTCTTCTTCTTCTTCTCCCCCCTGCTCTTGTTATCCTTCCTCTCTTCACTCACCATCAAGGTAATTACAAATCCTAATCAATTTTCCCCTAATTCTAATCTCATTGAATTTCTCAGTATCCGTTTCTTCTACTTTCTACTTCTTTTCCCTTTCATTTTGAATCAATTCGAAGCACTTTAGATAGTTCATGGTTGGTGTATCATGTATCTTTGTATGTTCGTAGCATAATGGAATTGCATAAGAATACGATGAACTGCCCGATTTCCAAATGTATTTTTGTTCCCTTATTATCTGTTTCGTCTTCAATCTCCGTGTTCTACTTTTCAGCATTCGAAGCTAATTTCATGTATCTTATGTTTTGAGGCAGAGTGGACAAGTGTGTGATCCAACAATCTAATCAATGTCGATATTGAATCAAGCAAAGAAGATGGGGCTTCCATTGATGAATCTTGTGAGATTCAATGGGTTGCCCATCTTGGACCAACTTCATTTGGAGGAAAAGCTCCTTCGTACCTCTTCACAAAATTGGTGCATTGTAAATGATGGAACGAATCTCCCTGCCATTGTCATGGGCTTGTCCGGGTAATTTATTTCTGCAGTTTCTTATTCTTCAAAATCCTGCCATTTCCTTTTACTATTTTGAATTCTCCGTTAATTGTTCTTACTGCTTGATCAATTGTATGCTAGTTGATAGCTGGTGTTGCTTTGTGATGCTGTAAATTTTTTAAATGATAGAGTAGCTTTATGCCGAATTGAGCTATCATATAATCTCCATTCATACTTTTCTCCCTTTCAAGTCCGTTTGTGCTATCTTTTTTTACATATGTATTTATAGAAGTGAATGTTTACATAGGAAGCCTTCAGAAGTCGTTGAAATTGGACGAGTGTTGCAAGATCATATTCCCGTTATTAGAAGGTTTACCGGGGGTGGCACTGTTATCGTTGATGATGGGACTATATTTGTAACTATCATATGCAACAAGGATGATGTTCCTGGAGTTCAACCATACCCCCGTTCCATCATGTCTTGGAGTGGTTCGTTATATAGTGATGTGTTTAGAGAGATCGGTGATTTCCAACTTCGTGAGAATGGTACATATAGTTGAACTTTGAGTTAAAAAAATTGGTATTGAATTCGTGCAAATGTGATGCGTGTACTGTGTAGCATAGTAGTCTAAGGCGCGCCCTTGCGCCTTAAGTGTTTCTATGCTTAATATTGCGCCTTGAGTGCGCCTCGGCACCTTGATTACTATGCTGTGTATCCGTTCAATCTTCTACTACTAATATAAGGACACGCTGATGGATTTTTAATTTCGTTGTCTAGATTTTGTTTGAATTTTTTGCATTGATATCATCGAGATTATAACCTGTGTTCGTCTCAACTTGATTTGCTTATAGAAATATATTTTAGTACTTGACTGCAATTTTTCATAAAGACAGGGGAAGCATTTGAAATCAGTTTTAGCAGTTTTCTGAATCTTCCAATTTTATGTTCAGATTATGTGTTTGGCGATCGTAAGTTTGGTGGCAATGCTCAATCTATTATAAAAAACCGATGGGTACACCATACTTCTTTCTTATGGGATTATAAGGAGAAGAACATGGCTTACTTGAAGCTACCTGCTCGAGCTCCTACGTACAGATCTGTAAGCTTCTTTATCTTCCTGATCTTTCTTTCAAATCTCTTGTTTCGCCATTTCATCTTATGGTAAATGGCGAGTGCAATTTTTAATGTTGAACCAGTACTTGCATGTCAGTTTGGGATTGCTTTCCCAGACTTATTTTCCGAAAAGCTCCATTTTCAAGTTTTTTCAGGCTGTGGTCCCGAAAAGTGTTGGAAAGTATTAGTAAACAATTCCTAATTAATTAGTATTAAAAGTCAAAATATTTTGTCAAAGGTTAAAATATGTTGCTCTATTAAAAGTTTGTAAGTGAAACTTTTCCCGACAACAATTCTGACCGCAATCCCAAAATGTGAAATATTCATCTTTGAATTGGTAGAAACTGAGTAAGAGACAATATAATGCCATCTGAAGTGTTTTCTCCAAGTTCTGCGTTGGCTTGCATGTTTTTTCATTTTACTTCATAAAAAAGGTTTCACCAGTTTTACTCCTCTCGAGACATAAACAAGACGCATTTTTGCACATTTAGAATATAAGATGGGCTTTTATCCTAGTGGTGATTAAGCTTATTACGTTAGTGTTTTTCTGTGCAGGGAAGAAATCACAGTGAATTCATCTGTGAGATGAAGGAATTTATGTCAAGATCAGCGTTCATTAAAAATACCGTCAAGGCTCTTGAAACCCATTTTGTGGTGGAACCAAAAGACTTGAATGCATTTAGTGAACAACATGAGCCTGGGTTTGTTCACACCACCAGACTTCTTAAGGCGCAGGAGCTCCAAAGTATTTACGCTTCCCTGCTATAGAGTGTGGCCCTTATTGGGCACATGCCTATCGGTGAAACCGCAGAAATTCTCTCTTCATTTGAGTGTGATTCCTTGCATATGTTAGAAGGATTCTAAAACTGCCCATCACAGAGCTATTATCGATTAATACATATCTTAGTGGCCTGAAGACAGAATAGTTTTTTACTGTAATGGGGATATGAAGTTGGATTTGCATATCCGACATAACAAAAGACATGTTCTTCATTCGTTCATTCATTCAAGCAATGAATACGGTTGTTGACTTTGATTCCTTCCCAAGTTATTACAGGCTCATTCTAGCTACCTATAAGCTACTTCAACTGTAGTTTACATCACGCTACCATTCATCAGCCTACTATTTTCATGGCCCCACTTAGGCCTAAGCCATCGTAATGTTATTTCAAAATCGAACAAGCAATTTGTATTTATCCTAATTCAAACTAGGAAGAGACAGTTAACTCACCACCGTTATGTTGTCATCCAATTCCAATCCGGTTCATCAAGTCTGGTTTTATAACTTACGGGATGATAACACACCCAACATGCAACACTTATCCTAACTTAATAAGCCATCGATTACCTCTAAACTTTCGAAAGTTGCAAAAAGGTGCACCATTTTACCTCTTCAATATCACGTTTCAGCTTATGAATCGGAAAGAGAAATCAAGAAAATGACATATTTAAAAAGTCAAATCAATCAAAAGTTGACACATGATCTTAAAATGCCAAACTATTGTACTTTAAACAAGACGAGGTATTAGGCACTCTTGAAAATTTAAAGTGACTTATATTTTTCGGGACAAGTTCACGAGATAAATGATACATTAAGTAACTTTGTAATGATTATATGTCATTAAACTTGCTGTATTGGGCAGCCGATCCGGCAAACCAGATGGGTGACCAAAACTTGTAATTGGATGACTATTTATACACACATGATGTACAAATAGATTTGGCGACAATTGTTGGAAACTGACGGTAATAAGTCAGCGTTATGAAAAAGTCATCAGCTACCAGTGCTGTTGTCTGATATTGTTAAAAAACACTCGCACTTCAGAAACTTAACTGGTGGTCCCTCTTTTTTAGCGACAGAATAGTTAGCTACTAGGTACGGTGCTGCTTTTTTTTTTGTCGCCAACTCACTTTACCTTTTTTTCTTGTACAAGTGAAATACGTATAGTACAGTTTCAGTGGAAAATAAAATAAAAATTATAATCATAGAGAAGGAGAGAAACAAAAGAAAACCAAATATATATAAATTAATACGTATACAGACATTCTGTATGAAATTTCAATTCGGACATAATTTTAATTCAATGGGGAAATAATGGTTGAAAAGAGATGTTGTCTGGTTTTGTTATTTTATGTGTTACCCCCACCCTTTTCAATCTTTCCCTCGTTCGTTAATGGTTATAAATTTCACTTGCAGTACAATTATATTTCATCTATACAGAAATATCGTACCCTAGGACCGTATTTGATCAGCTCAGTCATTTTAAGTAATTATACACAAAAGAGCAAGAACACAAAAAAGAAAAAAACACAACCAGATTATTGCTCTAGTTCTATTGTTTTTTTAAATTGAACAATAATTAAAAAAAAAACCCTTTACCTACTAAATTAAAACATTTGTCAAAAAACTTAATTCTACTTAATTCAGTACTGATTTTAACCCTCAAAATTAATAAATTTATTGTTCCTCGGCATGCAACAATAACAAAGATCACGATCATGATAACTAAACAGAAATTAAAATTACTAAAATTGTCTAATGATCCAGTTATTAAGCTAACTATGATTAAATTTGGCGATGTCATGGTCTGTTAATAGCAAAAAATTCAAAAAATGGAGGCTTGTCAAAATGGCCACTTCCTTCAAATGTCAAAACAGATGATGAGGAGGACGGTTCACTGCTGGATACCGGACATGCAATAGATTCTGCATAAACTATACCATTATAATTAACAGCTATCCATAAATTATGCCATTGAAAAGAGCGAAAAAAGAGTACCATCTTTTGGCATATTGCTGGCATTGTTCTGAACTTGGATCTCACTGATGTTGTGGCCTGGAAAACAATGCCAATTAGAAACCCCACTTTTGCAAATTTACGGCAATCAAACTGGAAAATTAGAGACAAACCAGGGAAGAAATTAAAAGGTGTCTCTAATTCTGAAGCTTGCTCTGCTGATGTTCTTTGAGTGATTATCATCTTGTTCCTCTTATAAGCAAAGCACTGCTGCCTGTATCTTCTAGCCATGATAACATGCCAGTGGTTTTTTACTGCATTATCAGTCCTTCCTGGGAAAAGCCTTGCTATTAAAGCCCATTTGTTTCCATATCTTCTATGAGCTTCCATTAGCCTTTCTTCTTCTTGGTGGCTGAATGCGTTCTTGTTTATCTTTGGATCTAACTGGTTAAACCATCTCAATCTGCAACTCTTACCTTCAAATTTTAAACACAAAAAAGGAATCTTTTCAATTTTGGATCAGAAAAAGAAAAAAGAAAGATAAAAAGAAATTTCTAAAAATTAGATGAATGGACCTGATCTGCCTTGCAACTTTTGAGCAATGAGGTTCCAGTTTTGAGGGCCATAAAGGGCGACAAGCTCCTTGAGTTTAGCATCTTCAGCTGGTTTCCAGTGGCCTCTACTGCAAACTTTTGACTCCACAGCTGAATCCATTGAATTACAATTGGGCTGGCTTGCATTAGAGGGAAGAAATTGGAAGGGTGGCGAGCTCATGATCTGATATTCTCAAAGCTGAAGAGACAAAGAGACTGAAATTAGTGAGAAATTTGGAAGAAGAAGAAGAGAAAGAGACAAAAAAATGGTTGTAACAGAAATGATGCACACGAGTACTCATCTTCTTCTTCTGAAATGGGAGCAGTTTCAATTCACTACTCTCTGACTATTACTGACCTCTATTTTGACTCTTTCCCCCCTTCATTTTTTATGTTACTGCTTCCTAACTATTCTCCTCTCTATTCTTACCTTCTCATTTACTGTTACTTTACAGGTTATAGGATTCTCTCCTGTTTAAATCTGGTAAGTTTGTTCGATTAGAGATTTTTTTTTTATTTAAAGGCTGAGCACGGTAAAAACCGGCTCCATTTATTAAAAGAAAAAGAAAAAAAGAAAAAAAATACATCCATAAGATGTAAAAGAAACTAATTGTAAACAGGTGCAAAAATAATGGACAACAAGTCCCAATCATAACGCAGTGTGATCCTAATGATCTAACAAGCATCCTTTGGATGTGAGTAAAACTAATAACAAACTAGTGCAGTAATAAAAGACTACAAATCCCAATCACAATTAAGAGTGATCCTAATGACCTAACATCCTTAGCAATGAAGGCAGAGAAGATAATTACGAAGAGGCGCGATGATGACAAGATCGTCATAATCAATATCAAACGAGATCCAAGATGATAAACGATTACACGATCCAAAAAGAAGGCCGATCAAGGATGGAAAACGGTCCGAATCGAGAGAGTTATGAGAGAAAATCCCCATGTAAAAAATTGTCGGCCACAACACCGGTGAGAGAAAACCCGTGGCAGTGAAAGGTCAACGAATCCCCATCGCCCTGAAGAACTGCAACAGCTAGCCATCGTCGGTGAGAGAAAACCACGAAACAGCCGGAGCAATCTCGTTTAAAGAACGTCGCTCTAGAAAAAACTGGGGCAGCCGGCCAAAAGCCGGTGAAAAAAGGATCGCGAACCACTAGACTCCAAGAAACCCTACCAAATGCCAAATGAAATAATAGTAACCGATCGATCGTCATGAAATCTTATTAACAATAAAAGCAGAATGAAATCAATTCGTTCAATAATCATTCAATTGAAACAAATCCAAAACAAAATCACCGCCTGAACAACCATTATTAATAGAAGAAGCGCCGCCTAACCGAGAAACCGATCAGACGCTAGACGGCTAGGGTTCAGAGAGAACCCTAACTGCTTAGAACCCTAGCAGGCTTTTTAGAGATTTAATATATTGTAATACATTGTATTAATGTTTTAGAGATTTAATACATTTATATCTTAACTATTGATCCCAACTTTATTTCAGGAAATTCAAATCTTACAACTTTTCATTACTATTAGATAAGTGGTTCGTGATTTTGATCAAATGATATAGGCTCTAAAATCTCTTATATTATATCCATGGCATTTGTATAGCCTCTAAAATATGATTGAGTTATGACGAATAAAATGCCCCTTATTTTCTGAAAATGATCCCTTTACAATTTTGTCGTTTTTCTTATCAATTGTAAGATTAAATTATTCATACATTTTCCCGTCATTTTTTCTCTAATTTGTTAGAAAAAAGATTATGTATTGATGCCATTATAAATTGGTAATTTAAAGAAAAAGAGGAAATAATAAATTAACTGTTACAGTTATATCCTTTTATTAATTTTGATGATTATATTAAACAGGGAATTAAAATTAGAGGAAATATTAATTAAGAAGAGTAATGCTCTATTTATGATAAAAAGATTTACATTATATATGTTGTCACATTATCAACTTACCTTAAAACCCTCGTTTCAAGATTTTTACTTTTTACGATTAGCCACGCAAGCATGACATCTATTTTTTTACTTGTTGTTAGTAGTGATTTTGTTGTTGTTAGTTAGCATTTGATTAAAGAGAGATTTCGTTGGTTTTATTAGCATTATAATAGTCCGCAGCAATTCCAGAATTTGTCGAGTTGAAGGTGAATTTTTCCTATAATATCCATACTCAGGGGCGGATGCGTGAATGTAAGAGAGGGGGGTTAGAAAAAATTAAAATTTTAAAAACACCAACACTAGGATTCAAACTCA
>CAOJBI010254706.1:0-16093 GCA_948277035.1 Euphorbia corollata
ATGGAAAACACTTGCAGATCAATCTGCAAGAAGGTAAATTGTAACGGAATAGGTTCCGTTGCAATTCCGTTGCAATACACCTTCTGCAACGGAAATTCCGTTGCAGATTCCGTTGCGAAACTCTGTTTTTCTTGTAGTGATAGCAAAACTGAAATAATGAGGATTATTCACAAGGAAAGCAGGAACTAACCTATACTGTCTGGTGGATGGATTCCATAGCGAAAGTTTGTAAGGTAACGAACACAAGAGAACCAAACTATTGCAATTGGAATCGAACAATGGGGTATCACTTGGACGGTTTTTTCTTAACGACCAGCAACTCTTGTTCATAATCATCATTCAATTTTAAAGCATGAACCTTTGAGTGATAATACATTGAATGTAATCCTAGGTCAATCAGCTTGCAGTGTCTCCTATTTTTGGAACATCTTTCGAAATGAAAACGAATGAAAAATTGGCTTTTGATGTTTTCGCAACATAATTTACTAACCATCTAAAACAGAGAATAAATGATAAGTATTCAATTCCGAATTTTATTCGGATTTTATGATGCTTCGAATTGATATCCGACCTCCGCATTAACTACCACAAGAGTTCTCTTCTCGGTATTCATGTCCAAGACACTTTCATGCAATAGATCTTTTGGTTGTCCGCTGGAATCCTTCCCAATTTCTTACCATGGCGCCCCACTTAGTTACAAGTGGCTGCCATTATCTTGCTGGGATTCTCTAATAGCCAAGTTTAATGTCAAATTAGCAAGTTGGAAGGGTCATTTTTTATCTTATGTTGGGCGTTTGATCTTAGTCAAATCAGTACTTTCTTCCTTACCAATTTACTTGTTGTCTTTGTTTAAGATACCTGTTTTAGTGAATGATCGAATTGTGTGATTGATGAGGAATTTTTCATGGCGTGGGGACTCAAGCATGGGTGGGATTTGTAAGATCAGCTGGAGTACCATTATTTTGCCAACGGACCTTGGTGGTTTGTTCATAAGGGACTTCAATTTGATTAATTGTAGCTTGCTGTTGAAATGGTTTTGGAAATTAAGACCGGACCACAATTCTTTATGGTTTTTGTTTTCTGCTCGTTGACATGATTTCTCCGCTTGTTGGGATGTTATTCATTCTAATCATGCTCGTTTGTCTCCCATATTGCATAATGTCATCTTATGTTGTTTTTGGCAGCATAGGTTCTGGGATCTTTTCATTTCTAATTATTGCGTTAGAGTTTGTGATGGTGCTTCAGCCTTTTTTTGGTATGATAATTGAACCTCTAACCAACCTCTTTCTTCGCTTTTCCCGAATTGGTTTGCACTCTGCAACCAGAAACGTTCCTGCGTGTGTCTTGGCTATGAGTTCATCTTTGGGGCTGACGCCTTTATTCAGCCATTTTGGAAGCGCATGCTTCGTATTTCATTGAGGAATCGTGTTATGGAGCTTCGTAATTGGATTTTCATAGCTTGTCCTACCTTATTTCATCCTTCGTTGGTATTGGATGTTCGAGGGAAGAAGTTGCAATTGCTTGGGCAACAGCTGCAGTTGATGTTTTCTGCAGAACCTGATCGACAAGTGTAGGATATTGGTCCTAAAAATGAGTTTTCTGCTACTTCGTTCACCATTGGCTTCTATCACAGTCCTCTTTGGCCCATCCTTTCTTATTCGTTTCGCATGATTTGGGGTTCTATTTTGCTGCCTCGTGATAAGTTCTTCGGGTGACTGCTATTTCATAATCGCCTGCCAACTCGTCACTTTCTTTTTATACGCGGTTGTAGTTTGGAGAACGATGATTCTTGCCCTTTTTGCATGGCATCTGAACGTATTTCTCATGCTATTATGTTTTGCAATAACAGTAACGTCATTTGGTGGAAAACTTTTAGGTGGTTAGGGATTGTTTGTGTTATGCCAGATAATATCTACGACCTCATTCTTCTTTGGCGCTCATACTTCAGGACTGGTTTATGCCGAGATTTTGCAATTTCATTGTGGTTCTCTATTGCTTGGTCTATTTGGAAGAGTGGGAACAAGTTCGTTTTTGAAGGCGTTTCTTCCACCGAAGACATCTTGTTTTCTTGTATTCATTCGTGTTGGTTTTTATTTAAGTGTAGAAAGAAACCGATTACTGCTTTTTTTTTTGAAAGGATAAGGCCTTAATAGGCGAAACCTCGCACGAGCATCCCAACTAGGTTGGCACCCTCGCACTAGGAGCCTAAAAAGACTCGGAAATAATTATATATAAATAAAGAATAGGAGTACAAAGGATGCGCAGTGAATCTCAAAGTGAGAGACACAAGACATCTCAAGATCCGATACAAAGGAGAAACAAAATCAAATCAAAACCAAGGAGCTAACAATGGCAAAACGGGATGACCAACACTTATAAGAATCAGCCACCGAAAGAGCCTCCAAGAATAAAATATGATGACCCAGGACCATGAATCCAAAGGAACTCTAGCCAAATGGACGAAACTTGGACTTGAAGGCAGTCGAAGGAAGGGAGGAGCACATGAGCATTGCCTCCGAAACAAGCAGCAGAAAATGGCTCTGAAGCAAGCTGCCACTTAAGGAGGGAGGTCGAGCAAGCAACCTGCAATTAACTCTTGATTCAAGCACGATAAAACGTCCTCCTCAGTAAGGACATTAAACAAGGCAGAATGAGAAGACATCCTGCATGATTGAAATCAAACCAGCAGCCACGCCACTAGCTTCTTGCTTCTTGCTAAGATGTGAACCTCTGTAACCCCTTCTTTTTTTATTTATCACCTTATGAGGGTTCCCTTCCCTCTTAAGGTTTATTTCTTCAAAAAAAATAAAAAAGAATAAATGATAAGTGTAATTTAGTAGTGAATTATTTGCTAAAATGATGGTTGATTGTTATTATGAAAATCAGCTTTAACGTTATTTATGAGAAATCTCAGGTTTCTGTATGCAGAAAGATTTCGTGAGGAGAAAAGATCTTACTGAAAATGGAGTAAAAGCATTCAAATGATAGTAACAAAGTCAAAGTTGGTGAGATAGAGTAGCTAATACGAACATGTGGCAGACGAGAAGAGAGACAAGTGGGCTGAATATTTAGGAATATGCAATTGGCTTCTCAAAGAAGCTTTGTTTTCGTACGGATAATATTAAAGTAGACGTTTTTATTAATATTTGAATAACTTTTTGTATCTCTCATCAAATGGAGTATAAAATATCCCATCTTCTTCATTTTGTAAGCATCCCTTTGGGATCATAAATCCTAAATTATGTAATTATATTCACCATTAATGGAGTTTGTATTTTCTTTGTAAATATGTTTGAGTAGTTAGTCTGCAGTCGAAGCCTTTCTCGGATAGACAGTAAGGTTTCCTCAAATTCAATGTATGCATTACTTGCTTTATATTGTTTGTTGATTGTGTGTTTGAATATTATTGTAATTAAGTTGCGGCCGACCGAACTCATGCATAATCATATTAATGAGACTTAGGGAAGATTTAATATGCTATAATCACAAACACATACACACACGAAGTATTAGACCAATAGGAGATTGCGTATGCTAGGGGTTTTATCTTTATGTTAAATGCTCAACTGATCATAATGCAATGTTATAGGTTTATTGGGACCTAAAGGAGATATAAATCATTAGCTTTAGAAATCGGGTGAGGTTGAAATGTAAGTTTGGGGATAATATCTTGAAAAACCTTAAATATATATACTTAAAAAAGGCTATTTGCATGTTTGAATGAAGGAAAACCTTAGATTGTCTTGTGGAAATGTGAAGCTTGTATTTGTTTTCATTGTTAATTTCTTACTCGATCTTGAGTTTATGCATTTTATTCACAAGTTATCTGGTTAGTTAATCGCCATAACAACCTTAAACGTAAGAAAACCTTTCTGAGCCAGTCTACTAGGGAAATCTCAAATTGTTTAAGAGTGCTCCTTGTGAGATACTACACTTGTTCATTCCACTCTATAATCAATCCTAGTGCACTTGCTAGGTAGTATCATTTGGGCGCAACATGTTTTTGGCACCGTTACCGAGGAGCAACATTAAAAAGTTTGCTAATTTAACTGTAGATTGGTGATTTTAACCGTTTAGCTTGTGTAGTTGTTTTGTTCTATACAACCTGACGACAAAGGCAGAATGCTGGAAGCCTTCCTAGTAATCTTGTGAGCAGCAACAAAACAAGTTGAGAGAGAAAAGGCTTCCCTTATGGTAGAACACACAGACTGCCTTCCAAAACTCAAGGAGTATTTGAATCCCAAGCCATGCATTGTGACACCAAAAGAAGGAGAAAACCTTGTTGAAATTAAAACCTCCATGATTAAATTAGTATAATCAAATGTTCATGATAGGATTGCCCAAAAAGGACCATAATGACCATCTTAATGATTTTCTTGAAATATGCAATTTGTTTCTCATCGTGGTGTTTCTTGCGAAGTGGTTATTTTAAAGTTGTTTGAATTCCCATTGCAGGCTAATGCAAAATTAAGGATAAAATTGTTGTAGTCGTGTTAACACATTTCGCTCAGCCAGATGAGGATACGTACTTATTTCGAATTATGGATTTGACACGAGCCAAATTAACAGAGACGAATTATCGTATTTATTTATTTAAAAATTAAAATTAATAAAAAATTGCATTTTAAAAAGGTCCGGTTTCTCAATACGGGCGAAAAACCCGTGAAAAATCAAAATCTAATCAAAACGGGCCCCGACCTATACGTAGGCTCCCCCGATTTAGGGGATTTTACCTCCCCTAGGTAATTAGCCCGTGGGCTAATTACCTCCCTATTATATAAAGGGCTTTCCCCTTTCCACAAAAACAAGTTTCGATATTCAGTTTTCCCATAGCAAAACTAGTGCGTTTTCGCCTCTAAACGCGTCAAAACTTTGTCTGTTTTAGGTTTCTTCGATCCAAATCTCTCGAGCTTCGATTTTAATCAAGTTTCACCCACAAACTTTCGATTCAAACACTTAAACATGTTCATATCGTCACAAACGCTTTCCTACACTTTCAATTTCGTTTTTCTCAAAGTTCTCAACAAAATTAACTACAGATTCAGTCCCGAACCGGCTCTCACATCATCTTGGACAAAAGAAAAGGTAATTGAGGGTTACTAGCTCTAAGCCCAAATTTGAAATACGTTATTTTTCTCATAAAACATCGCATGCTTGAGTAAAGAGTCACTAGAGCTGCTTTACTATTTTCTTTCAATAAAATGCTTTGATTTGTGTGAACGAGCTTGCAGGCGAAGACCGAATACCTTGAGTAAGGGGAGACTATGTCCGAGGACTATGGGAAAGTCCTAAAATTTACTGTTACTCTACCAAAATTTCGGTCAATACTTATTGTTTTATTAAGCCGTCGTAATGTCGAAATCATCATTCAAGTCATAATTCTTGATTTTTGAATAAAATTATTCATTGTTATATCCGAACCTATAATCTCTATTTTTCGGTATAAAAATCTCATCACGAATCAGTATACCTCAATTCCCGGTGGACCTGAACCGGGTGGCGACTCTTTTCTATAAAATGAAGTATTAACTTTATTTTATTATTTTCATCATCATTTTAAGAAAATCAAGTTAAAAATGATTTCTGTTAATTATTATCAAATTTCGGACTTAAGAATAAAAAGAAATATTTCTTGCAATAAATTTACACGAAAACTTTCAAAACATTTTTCTAAAAACACAAAAAGGGTGAAT
Source organism: Euphorbia corollata (assembly GCA_948277035.1). NCBI lineage: Eukaryota > Viridiplantae > Streptophyta > Magnoliopsida > Malpighiales > Euphorbiaceae > Euphorbia > Euphorbia corollata. Next base: position 5,694 of record CAOJBI010254706.1, read on the forward strand.
TTGTGCCCCACACAGTTCAACCCTCTTCCAAGCCTTTTCCGATAAAAACAAACTCGCGAAAAGACCGCCCGCTCACAAAGCCGACTCTGCTGGGGAATTTGACTTTTATTGAAATCAATGTTTTAATAAAAATAGACTTTTGATATGATAATACATTTTTATTCAAAAACTGAGAATTATGACGTTTATGATAAATTGCTATTACGCAAACTCTAGGATTGCATTTGCACGTGCATTATCCCACCCCATAACCAATTTAGGTGTCTTTTAGTGAAGTATCATCGAAGTTCGTTTTAGGGCTTGGGGACGCGATCTGATCACACCCCTTGTGTAACGTACGAAGGACTTTGGTTCGCGTAGGATCAAAGTATCCGAGTATATTATATGTGGAAAAAGTTACTTTAGTTCGTGTTAGGGCCATTGAACTTCGGTACACAACGGCACAGGGTACCCTTTACACCAAGTCTTGAGACCGAAATCCACATATAGACAAACCACAGCTACTTTCCCATAGGTTTACCTTAAACCTCGTGAGAACGTGAGTAGAATTTGCTAGTCCTCTGTTGACATAAAAGCAAAGTAACCAAATGGAGAATAAGGGTGATAGGCACGATCTAACTGTTTGCTCTTTGTGCAATTTTATACATTTAAAATTTATACATGACATCACGATTGCGTGAGAACTAACAACATATTTATGTAGCCATGATACTTATCTTGTGATATTGCATTTTCCTTAAAGATAGGAACACGAAAACACAAATCTTTACTATAGAGTCATCTCGACTATCAAAGTCACATATCTTGGAGTCACCTCGACTATCAATCACGGAATCACCTAGGCCACCAGAGCCATACATCCAGCTTAGAGAAGCCAAATTCGACCCTAGAGTCATCGTGACTGTAAAAGTCACACTTTCGACTATAAAAGTTAACCGTTTTACCAAAAAGTCAAACTTTTCCAAATTTAGACCCTAGAGGCACCGTGACTGTAAAAGTTACACTTCCGAATGTAAAAGTCAACAATTTGACCAAAAAAGCCAAAATATTTCCAAATTTCGACCCTAAAGTCATCGTGAATGTAAAAGTCACACTTCCGACTGTAAAAGTCAATCGTTTGACCAAAAAGTAAAATTTTTCCGAAATTCGATCCTAGAGTCACCGTGACTATAATAAAGACACTCTCGACTGTAAAAGTCAACCGTTGTCCAAAAAGTCAAAATTTCCCAAATCTCGACCCCAGAAATCATCGTGACTGTAAAAGTCACACTTCTAGTAAAAGTCAAATTCTCAACTATAAAAGTCAAATTTCTGACTATTAAAGTCATCTTTGGACCAATGAGTCAACTTTGACCGACCCAAGAGTCGAGTCAAATGAAAACCGACCCCTAGTCGTATCAACTACTAAAGTCATCTTTGGACCAATGAGTCACTTTAGACTGACTTAAAGTTGAGTCGAATGAAAATCGACGCCGAGTCGTATAGACTACTAAAGTCATCCTTGGACCAATGAGTCAACTGTAACCGACCTAAGAGTCGAGTTAAATGAAAAATGACCCGAAGTTGTATCGACTAACAAAATCAACCTTGGATCAATGAGTCAACTTTGACTGACCCAAGAGTCGAGTCAAATCAAAACCGACCCCGAGTTGTCTTCGCTATTGAAGTCGAATTTACCTTTGACCAATGAGTCATTCGGCTAGTAATCTGCATTACAAGACCAACAAATTGAATCATATTTAGTATCAAGATGACCCATAGATCTCTTGAATACTATTGACTTAGAAAGCCATTTTAAGACTTAGGCATCCGTACAATGACCTGTATGTCTTGAGTCACTCTTTCCAAGAAAGACACTCTATTTTGGCTAATACTCTACAAGTATTTAGACCTACCATTTCTTCGAGTGTTCCACGAATGCTTGAAATCATTATTCCAACTTCTACATTTTACATACATACATGCACACATGCATGGATGCATACTCATACTCATACAAACGCATTAAAAAACTAGGAACCAAAAAGGTAAAGCCCTAGAGAGACATTCGTTAACACTTGATCAATTACGCTTTTAAGTTGAAAGCGCACTAAAGTTCGATTAAAATGTATAATAGGTCCTCCAAAAGTCGAGCACCCTCCAGTTCTAGAATCCCTTGAAGTCTTATTTTCAGAGCCGGGATTGAAAGATGATATGGCAAACCAAGAAGCCTTCTTTAATGAGAGTTTCTGAAATTTCATAAACACCCCAGAATTTCAAAACTACATGCGAAACATGGTTTCTTCCAATCCTCAAAGAATTTCAGAGCAAAGGGCTGAGTTGAATATACTAAAGGCCAAGATGTCTAGCATAGAGACACTAGTTCCAAAAGCAGACAATACTTTAGGCTCGTTAGTACGACATTGTCTGGATGTTAATAGATATAAATTGAATGATTTTGAGGCACTTCCTCCGAATTTCATCCTACAATGGCACGGGTTTCCCTCATGCTCACATAGAAGCTGATCTCAAAATTATGATAGGAATGGCAATACCTGAAGTTCACATCGTGAATCTATTCCAAACGGCTCTCTGCGGTCCTGTTACTGATTGGTATATGACTCTACCCTTAAAGGTAAAATCAGAACGAGAAAAGCTTAGTTCAGCCTTCATCGAGAATTATGCCTTTAACCTCAAGCTTAAGACCACACTCTAAGATCTTGAAAGGGTACCGTCAATGCCCTAACGAGACATTTGAAGCCTATATTACCTTTGCTGGATATCTATCAAGACTTTGGTTAGTGGTACTCATGACCAAGAAGCTTTAATTGTCAACCTACTTGAAGGATCTAACCAGAAGTACATAGATGAGATGAAGATGAAGCACTTTGAGACCTTTAATGAAGTTGTAAGTTATGCCAAAAAGCTTGAAAAGTACGAAGAGGAAGACAAGTTGAAGAAAGAGGAATACCAAGCTTACAGTAAGCCGAGAAACTATGAGAGAGGCGGTTCTTTAGACAAAACAAACCCATCTACTCTAAATAAAGACCACAAACTGCTGTAAAAACTATCACGACCACTCAGGTGCAAGCTCCTCAATCTATATCCCCATGGGTTGAGTCCTTATCTCAAATCTTTACTAAGTTAAGGAAGGCAAACATCCTACAAAGTATCAAACCCTTCACTCTTCCGTCAGCAACAAACATTGATAATTTCTATGCTTATCATGTCATGAAGGGGCAACGAACTGATGAATGCACTCGTATGTTAAAAGACCTACAGTAGATTTTTACCGATAGTAAAGTCGAAGAACCAAAAAAGAAACCCAGTACGTAGACGAATCTGTTTCCCAACTTTTCCACTACTGATAATGTAATAAATATTTGGGTCGGAGGAGATGCTAATCACCAAGATATCTTTGAGAATTTCCATCACAACCCAGGATGGGGAGAGAATAATGTCTTCAGAGACTTGGATATCATTTACCGAGTTGACCAATATGTTCGAGAAATCGAGAGAAAATGAAGAATCTATTACCGAATCCCGAGCGGGATTATCTTTTAGGGCAATACGGACCCATCTGAGAATGAAGAAAGGTTTACTCATTTTATACACAGTAAGGGGATCCTTCCTAGTAATGGGATTTGCTTCTCAATTTCGCAAATTCCTTGCTGGACCCGCTCTTGAATGGTTCAACTCCCTCCCAATGGTTCAACCCCCACATCCTCCAATTCATCCTGGTAATCTGTATCCTTATATGGATCTGAGCTATGAAGGCAGTTCTCAGTTTAAATTTGGGAGTTCTTCTAACCATAATATCCCATCCAAAGAATCTTGCAATGTCAATCATCAATATGAGAAGCTATACAACCTAGAGAGAGCCTGGAATGACCCAGATTACTGGAAAGGATATTTTGAATCAGACACGATGCAAACTCAACCAACAGACCTATTCTAGGAAATCAGACTTGAGCTAGATAACTATAGTCTTGCTGTTAATGAAACCTACCAGAACATAGAAAGGATGAGAAAGGAATTCAACGAAGTATGTCACATGGTTGACGATGATCACAGAATGATCCCTCATCCGAAAGATCTAGTTGAAGATCCGGAAGAGGAAGATCTAGAAATGGATCCCAACTGGCAAGACGATAATATTGATGTTGTGGTATCAAATTTAGATCGACATCTGGAACCAAAACACTGGAATGTCAACCAGTTGAATAAGGAAAATAATGAAGGGAACCTTAATTTTGCTCAATGGTTGGCTAAATCCCTTGTTCATAAAGACTTCAATCCATTATGGGATGTAAATGATGAAGATAACTGGCAGCCAATGCTTGAGCACGTAGACATACCAGCTGATATAGTAGAATGGGCGGTGGATTTTGAAGACAAAGTTGAAGTTGAAGAGTTCATGGCCAGCAACCCAAATGGCAAAGTTGAAAACCCCGGACCATTGTCCAAATATGAGGAAGAATTTGATGACCCACCATTTAATTGGCCTGGAGAATTTGAACATGACAATGATCATATATATCATGAATAGTTTATTTACTCTGATGACGAAAGTTGTGCATCTTACCAAGCAACTAGTTTTGGAATATTTGAACTGCAAGAAGCCAATATAGTAGAGACCTCACAGATTTTGACTCGAATAAGTAGTCAATCAATGGAGGATACATCCACATAATATGAGAACACAATCAGTAACCGACAGCTGAGTACATCATGGAGAGGATTAGAGCAGAAAATGCGCAAGCTACCTTAGCAAGCCGAATATTCCCTCTAAATATGGAATCTCCATATTATATTGAATATGATGGAACACAAGACCCAGCTAGGCACATCAGTGGATTTGTCACTTGGATGAACTATAACCAGGTGCACTTTATTCATTAGCCTGAGAAATTTAGATTCACACTTCAAGATAAAGCCATAGTGTGGTTCGAAGAACTGACTACCTATTAGAAGTCCTTCTAGAATACCCTTACGAACCAATTCATGAACTATTTTACATGGATAAACCACCCACCTATCGCTTTACCAGAAATGACCAGCTCTGGGTTTCCTTTACGGTTCATGTCTTAGGAGAATTCCAAGTCTATGCTTCCTATGACTGTGGAATCCTCAAGGAATTATCCATGGTATATGAAGAAATTCAAATATGAGTTTGAAGGAGAAAAGCTAAAGAAGTTCATGTATTGTGATGCCCTAGACTTGCTTAGAGGGAAAGAACCCTCACAAGGGGCATCCTCGTCCATTTCCATCTGTATGGTTAAAGATGAGGTAGTTAACAACTTTGTTTTCTCTAGATCTCATATTAAGCTAATCTTATTGCTCAGCCATATGGAGAAGTACAATTTATCCAATGGTCATTCATACCAAGTGAACCAGTTGTTGCAGCTACTAAAGCTAAGCCACTCAGTTTGAAGGACATTCTTCTTGAAGAAGATTTCGAAGAATTCGAAGTCTTTGAAACAACATATTTGCCTTCAGATTATGTGAACCCAATCACTCAAGGGGAAAGAGTGACATGAGCTGTTGAACCCCCGATTCAGAGAAATGAGCCACCTGCTACAGCTATCCCACTTGCAACACAAGTTAGCATCGAAGGGATTATTTTTTATCAGCGATCAAAGCCACTTCAACTAAGATGAGCATTTGGGAACTTCTTATTAATTTCTAAGAACATAGAATGGCTATTGTCAAAAAACAGATGGAAATTGAAACTTCTCTTTCTGCCTCGCCAAATCAAGTTTGTGCGCTATTGAATACAGAAGCTAGAAAAATTATACCTGACATAGTCTTTATAGGTGCAGATCTACCGGATGAAGGGACGGGTCACAAAAAAGTACTTTATTTGAAAGCTAGTGTCCTTGACAGAATTATGCCTTATGTCATGGTTGATGATGGATCAGCCTTGAATTTTGTCCGAGATAAATTCTTCCTATGCTTAGTCTAAGTGACGAAGCGCTGAGAAGATCAACAATCATTATCAAAGCTTATGATAATTCCAAGAGAGCTATCATTGGCACTCTTGAAGCAGAAGTCACTTATGGGAAAATCTCTTCTTTCGTTCCATTCACCGTTATCGACATCCTAGTAACTTTCTCATTATTGCTTGAACGTCCTTGGTTCCATGCTCCTTGAAGAGCTCTGTCTACTCTTCATCAGGAAGTTAAAATTCCATTACGTGGGAAGGTTGTCACCTTAGAAGCAGATAAGGTATCCACCATTGCAGCACTTAGTATTGAAGAAAATAATTTGTAATGATTCACAGTAGCTGCTATTAGAGAAGGTCAAAATGATCAACCAGAAGAACATTGGGGTCCTTGGATTAAAAAGTACATGCAACAACATCATGTCCCCGGAACCGGCCTTGGAGCACAAGGGTAAGGGATCACTACTTTCCACAAAGGGCTAAAAGAACTCCAACCAGCTGGATTAGGATACAAGGGACCCAAACATCTGAAGGGCAAGCCTTTGAAACCAAATAGCTTCAGATATGCGAAACATAATCCTTATAATGGAACTCCTGAACCTGTCATTCATATGTCGAAGATTCAGCCGGGGTTCGAGATATTTTCAAATATGGTGGATTTCCTGAAATATGGGAAAGGCCCTATTATCATAGTGGAGTAGACTATGAATATCATTAACATTAACTTTGGTAAGATCATTGGAAAGGTGGCAGTTTAGTGCAACGAAAAGAGGGTTAGGAGGAATCCAGAGACTTCAGTTCAAGAAGAGGAACTCCTTAGTACTCTCAAGGACAAACTCAAAGCCCAAACAAATCTGATGAACAATACTAAGTGTGAGCAGATGACGTTTTAAACGCGACGAAGCGGGCCGAAAAATTTAGTTGATTGTTAAATAAAAGACAATAAACAAATTGAAATTAAAAAAAAATATAAAACAATTGTGTACAGTATACACGAAAATTAAAGTTGTGAAATACAAAAACAATGTTACATAATTTGTACATTGAAATTCTTGAAAAGTAACAGAAAATGTAAATTAACTTTGATGAATTCCTACGTATATATATTGTATATATATAATATATAAAAAAAGTCTTAAGTGAAAAAAAAAAACTCTACACGAGAATTATTTGAAACAAAATAAGATTATTACATTGAAACCCAATTCTGTATATGTAATTATGCATATAACATAATAAAAAACGTATTTCGAAACAAAATTAAACGGAATTAGAGAAACACCGTTTAAGAAAAATAGGAGTCGCCACCCGGTTTAGCTCTATCGGGAAATTTGGTATAGCCAATCCTAGTAGGATTCCTATACCTTTTAAATAGAGATTCCAATTCTGGAAAAACACCTATTAACCTACTTAGTTCAAAAAAACATCGATTCAAAGATATTATGCCGTTTTATCCATTTTATGCATATTTTCAATTTTAAACTTATGTTAGTTTCTACATGCTCATATAATAAAATAAAAGCAAGCAAACAAAGAAATAAATATTACATCCCAAGCAAGAAAATAAAAGGCGGAAAATAAAGGAATTACAACTGCCTAGTTACAATGATCTAAGATAATAAATAAAACTACATCGCAAGCAAGAAAAAATAAAAGACGGAAAATAAATAAATTATTGCTGCCTAGTTAAAATGATCTAAGGCAATAAATAAAATTGCATAAAAAAAAGAGGGTTTGATCCGGGTTCGACTTTGAAATTTTATTAAATCTCAAGCTTCCTCTTCATGAAAGCTTAACTTGTCACCTCCCAAAACTCAAATAAAATGTCAAAATAGTGATAGAAACAAGGACAATACGAGAATGATGGAATGAAATATTAAAATGAAAAATGAATAGAATGATATTACCCTCATGTTTACCTTTTTTTAATGTCCAACGGGTCAAACTTTAAGATAAATTAAACAACCGAAATAAAAGAAAGCCAAACAATAAATAATTGGAAAAGCCTTAGACTACAATCGCCACAAAAATACTTCAAAGAAAAATGCTCTCAATTTACTCTCTGTATTTTTTTAATAAACGTCCCCCCTCTCAATGAACCGAAAAACCCATTTAAATATAAGTGTACAAGTGTTTTAATTCAAAACCAACCCTCCCCAACTCACGTCTCTCTTTTAATAATTTAATATTTAAAACATTTTTTTTTAAACTCTAAAAGCTAAAAACGTGGCAAACAAAACAACCAAAATCTATCCAAAAAAGGTTTTGACTCCTTGTTGAATACTTTTTTTTATTTAACATTAATTAACGTACAAACTTATTTAATAATAATAATAATGATAACAATAATATATGATAAAATTAATATATATATATATATATATATATAATCAAAATATTAAATTACAAATAATAAAAATGTACTATATATAATATGATTTATATTAATACGTGCTAAAAGGGAGCTAAGCGAGTTCAACCAATGGACAGTTTCGAGGTCATTTGGCTATCTTTTATCTCAAAGTTGGAATTCGAACTTAATTGTATATAACTGAAAAATATGGTAAAATATCATCATTGGGTCGGGGAGGACCGTGCTCACAGGCTGCCCCTCGTGTGCATGTGGACTCGAAGCATCCAAACCATTAATGTATGTGGAGAGATTTTCAGCACACGATGAGTCCATAAAAACACGTGCAATTTTAAAACTATAGTGGCAATGATGCATGCAGTTAGAAAACCTGTATGTGATTTGAAAATGATATAAAAGGCACATTGCCATAAAATTAATATCACATTTTGGTTTTTGAAGAAAACTTATCGGCACACAACTGAAGCATGTGCATAATAGAAAAACATAAAGAAAAAGTCGATGACAGTGGCAATATGTACATAACACCAAGAATAAAAGTCAAATAACGGCATAGACGCATAGCGCATCGAAGAAAATTTGAAAATTAATGGAGGCTAAAAGAAATATGCTAGTGAAAATTCAAATTTAGAGTTTGACTGGCATATTTTGGAACAAAAATTTTTTCCCCTTCAATCAAAACTAAATTTGGTGCATCTTTTCAAAAACAAATATGCAAGGAAGGTCCGCCCCATCTTAAAAAACACTCTTTTGAATGCAAGAATGAGAAAGAAAGAGAAAATGTACCTGCCACTTATGTTGAAGTGAAGAAAATGATTAGTTTGCTTTACACCGTTCAGGGTAAGCTTGAAACATTTACTTTGCGCAGTCAAGGCTTGTACAATCAAGTAAACAATACAGTGTATGTGTAGATTTTTTTTTTTGAAAAGAATTAGGAAACGATTACCGTTTAGGACTCGATATCCCAACTAGGTTGGCATCCCGAGCCACCCCAAACAAGCAACCGATCCCAGAAATTTATTAAAAAACAAAATAAAAAGCAAAATACAACTGAGTACAAAACCTGGAAAAGAAAACGAACCAAGAGACAAACGACAGGCAAAACAAACACTGTCCTAAATTACATAAATCTATAGGAACCGCGTCCTCTGATGACCAAAAGAACTTAGGCGATGATGTTTTAGTGGTTTTTTTCGCAACACGGTCTGCCATTCAGCTGGGTTTTCATCAGTCATCTCTGCCCAATTAACACGGCTGCGACCAATAACCAAAGAAGAAGGATGATTCCCAATTAGATTGACAGAAGCAGGAGAAGAAACCTCATTATGTTCAAGATGAACCTCCAAATTGATGCCCTCAAGTTCCTCAATGCGAACACAAATGGGGGCCTCATTGATAGCCACTTCAGTACAAGGACGTTCTTCATCAACCAAATTTAATTGGTTGTCCTCAACAACCAGAGTCGGGCTTCGTTCCTCAACAACTAAAGCTGCTGGTTCATTAACTAAGGTTGTCCGATTTACCTCTGCCGAATTATCAGTAACATTATTGTCATGCCTATCACCCAAATCCGAGTTAAGATTTCTAAAAACATTCGAAACAGGAATCTCTCCTCGGCTTCTATCTTCCAGGGCTCGTTGGCGAGGCTTGCTTCTGGTGAAAAGGGACAAGTCAGTCTCCCTACCATCCTTCTCCTCTTGAGGATCCGACTTTTTTTGCTCTTTAACTTGACGGCCATAATTATTCGGCTTAATATTACGCTTACAATCATAAATCTTGTGCCCTACGGAATTGCAAAGCTTGCAGAATTCGGGAAGATTTTCGTAAATAACATCTATCCACATCTCATGACCAAGTCTCTCAACACCCACAGTGTGCGGCAGGTCAGAAGAAAGATCGACATCAACAAGAACCCGAGCAAAGTGACCGAAGTTCCCTTCCATGGTAGCCCTATCAACTCTCAGAAGAGTACCAAAGCAACTGATAATTTCTGCCAAAATTCTTGGATCCCAATATTCCCATGGTAATGATTGAAGTCGAACCCACACCTGGGCATTGGTCGATTTTTGAGCAGCGGGGTCAAAGTCCGGAACCCATGGCTGAAGA
>CAOJBI010255157.1:0-12002 GCA_948277035.1 Euphorbia corollata
TCAAAGTCTTATCATCATCAGTACTATAGCAGGCGATAGCTTAATATTCTTTCTGTGATTGATAATTGTGATTTTTTTTATTAGTGTAAGCTAGTATAGGATCAATGTTAAATGTATCTTGTACTTAGCTCAACTTTTAATGGAAGATTACAATTATATTGTTCAGCAAGTTATAATCTCTTTAACTTGCAAAAATCTTGTATAAACTGCATATGAAAGTTTTATGTGCAGATATAAAGACATCAAAAGATGTAGCTTCAATTATGGGGGAGTTCATAAGAAGCTAGGAAGAAGAATTGAAGATCTTTATTTTGATTCCAACTTGTTCTTAAAGGCTTTTCATTGTTTCAAAAATGGGGGAGATTGTTGAACTTAGCTCAACGAGAGTTGTATTTTTGAAGATAAAAAGCTTTAAGACAGCAATCAGCTTGACCCGCTAGAAAGGAATCAAGACAGCGAGTAAGAAATCAAGACAGCGAGTAAGAAATCAAGATAGCGAGTAAGAAGTCAAGACAACGAGAAAGAAGGCTGGCTTTATACAGCGGCTAAAGTCTCTAAAGCCAATACAACTTTCAAAGAAATTAAGTCTTCTGTCAGCAAGAAATTTTGGACAGCGCGTAGAATGAAGATAAGGCGCATTTAATGCTAAGACTAAAAGTCTGCTACCTAACTCAGTCCGTACTAATCACATTAATTGCCTGAGATTATCTTTTCAGACAAAGATTATGGCGGGTTTTACTTTTGGACTACAAGACAAAAGTAAGTGGAAAGTTACAAGAATTTAAGAACTTAATGGCAGACAAACATCACAATCAAATTCCTAATCTCAACATAAAGTCAAACTTAAGTTGTTTCTTCAGATTTCAACTCAACGGTTTAAACTTCAAGATTCTTCAAGCAATCTTCAGTTCATTCTCTTATAAAAGAAACGTTGAAGACAACGGTCGAAAATCAATAACGGCTAAATTCCTCAAGTATAAAAGAGAGAGAGATTCAAGATTCAAAACTACTGAATTTTATCTATCTTTCAAGAGCACAAAACTTCTATTCAAGCTATTATTTAAAAAGATCATTCAATTCTCTATCTGATCTCTTGTAAGAAGTTTTTAACATAATTATAAGTTAAAACTTCATCTAATATTTTTAAAATGAGTGGAGAGATTATTGGAAGGGTACCAATACATCTCGAGAGAGGTTTCAAGGAAGGTACTTATGTAATACCTGTGTACAGGCTTCTCCGCCTTAAAGGAAAGAACTATAGTGGATTAAAGCTCAGGGAAGGTACCTAAGGACTGGACGTAGGCAGGAGGCCGAACCAGTATAAACTGTTGTGTTCTAACTTTATTATTTTTGAAGCTCAAAATTTCACTCAGTGTCATTAGTCACTGCCCGCTGACCTAAAAGCAATTTATCACAGCGCAACAGTTTCTTGAAAAAGTATCTAGTGATTTTTATAGACTGCCATTCACCCCCCTATGTCAGTTTCACTAAAGTCAGTGGGACCAACAGGATTGATTTGAGCATGAAGGAAAAAGTTTGACGTTTTGGAGCTGTTTTGAAGATATTTTGACGGTTTTCATGTTACCCTGGAGTCCAGGCTAAGAAGCTGCGGGTTTTGCTGCCTATTTCGGAAATTTCATAGATGCAGCTTATTGACTTCTGTTTGAAGACAAATACTTTATTAGATTAATAAAATCTCATTAGTTTCAGACTTATCTTTTACCTTTTTAGTGTGATTTGTTTTCCGTTTTAGTATTTAATTAGGGGTTTTCCAATTCTAGTTAAATTATGATTGTTTTAGTTTTCCTTATTTAAGCATTAGTATAGGACAGAAACAATGATCTCTCTTGGCTGGTCCTTGGATCACGTCTATTGCTTTCTTTAATTATGTCTAGCTAATTTTGATCTTTCGATTGAGGAATAATCAAAGCTAGTTGCATATGTGATTTTGTTCTAATTGTTTATTGAATTTGATTTTCGAATAAAATCGGTTTTGCTTCCTATTGTTGTCTTTTTATTTACTTCGACTTGATCAATTAATATTTTTGAGATTCAACATATCGTTATTCTTTTACGTTTAATGTTAACATTGCGTAATTGAAATTAGTAACAAACGATTTCCTATGTTATCGTGATTTTATTCGTTTGATTTAATTCTTCATGCTATCATGATTTATTGAGTCAAAATTGGTTCTTCATGTTTTAACGCTTTTTGAAGACTAAATCTTGTCAGCTATTTCTACAAGTGCGTCGGATAATCGAGTGAATTGATTTAGCTATCTAAATCAACCCAGTTTTAGAAAAAGAGTTAATTATGCTATTTCATAGTTAAAGCCAATGAATTGATTTTTAAGAATTATCTTTTTAACTATGATTGATTGCAATTAAGCTGCGAAATTCTTAATCGAGAGAATTTTATATTCTTATTTTCTATCTTATACTTTTTGACTTGTTTTATTTCAAAATCAACCAATTTCAAACCCTCTCATTTATTTATTTTTATTGCATCTTTTCTTGGTTATTGAATTGATAAAGTTAATTACTTAGTTTCTGTGGATTCGACCCTATTTACCTGAAACTACAAGTTTTATCAAATCGGAATAATATGAATTTATTTTTGACGATTTCGACACCCGTCAAATACATAAATAAATACATTCGGGTGGGGTGGGGATAAGGTTTTCCTTTGTTATTATTGTAAGCCCAAATGAGGTAATTTTTTTTTAAAAAAAAAAACTTTGAGAAACCTCATGGATAAATGTAACCGAAAAGTTACGAAAGTAATATATTTCTTTTAAATTTGTCTCTTTTCGGTTTACATTATATGGAAAGAAAAATCTCCAACCCACCCCGAATGTGATTCGAACCTGAGACCTCTAAAGCCCACAGCTTCCGTCTTAACCATTAGACCAAGACCTCAATCACTCTTACGAAAGTAATATAGTAATCTACCAATAATATTTTATTCATAAATTTATTAATGTATTTTTTATGACCTCTCTGTTTGTTTTACATCTTATTTTGATTTATGAAAATAAACAAATAGAAACAATAATATTGAAATAATATATACTCTAATTTTTTTAGATAAAAATAAGTAAATTACAATTATTCTACAGTCACATGTTTGAAGTCACATATATAAAGTAAGGTAGAAATTTTGTTTGAATTAATGTAAGAGCATTTGTGTAAATTCTTTTTATTTAAATTTTAACCAAAAAAATAATGAAAACATGCATATATATATATATATATATATAATATATATATGGCCATCGACTAAGTTGTTTATAAGCCCGTAGGCATGCATAACCTTATGGAAATAATTGATAGACTTAATGTATAGAGGTGTCTCAAGTTGTCTCTAAAAACTTGCTGCATTCCTGAACTTTTAGAGTGATCCCGTAGCTACCCCAACTAAAAAGTGCGACACTTTACTCCTTGAATGTCACATGTCCATTTCTGGTTGGTTTGACTTTTCAAAGATGTCATTTTTCTAAATTTTCTCACTCCAATCAAAAGCTGACACGTGGCTTTCAAGAAGCCAGGCGGTGCACTTTTTCAAAGTTAAGGTAGCTACGAGATCACTTTGAAAATTCAGGGGAGCAAAAGATTTTTTTTAGACAACTTGAGGTATCTCATGATGTATTAAGCCTATAATATATAATAGACAACTAGTCCATTCATGTTAAAAGCCCTTAAATAACTTGTCCTTTTTCTCTCTTATTCACTCGGCCTGTAGGTCTTTTTGCATATTAGCATTGATATATCAATTGTGAATTATTATAGAAGCAATTACATGTGCCAAGATTCGAACACCGGTCACCCTACTTATTTTGCGAATGTATTAAGCCTTAGTTTAATCCGTAACACAACAATTCATCATATTCTATTTAATGAAATGGTGAACCACAGAATACTATGCTCACAACAAATAATTAATAAATGAAGTTTTAATGTTCACAATTGAGCTAATTGAAAAGAAAGTTATAGACAAATGGAATTTAAATTTCATAGAAGTTTTTATAAGTTAAAACGATTTTAAGCAATAACCCAACCTATGACAAATGACGCTTTGTATGCACACATGAGGAATCATCATAAAGATTAATCCTAAAGACGATTTAATCACCTAAAAGACTCATTGCGTATATGGTCTCAATCATGGAGGTCATTCCTCCTAGACAGTCTCTACACTCGATCACTCATATAAGGTAGTCAATTAGGCATAAGAGATTACCAAAAGTCCCCATCTAAACTTACTTTGTTGTTATGATCTCAACAACAAAGCCTAATATTGAAGTTTCCAATTACCATTATTTGAACAACCATGCTTACATATAATATTATCAAGTTATTTATATATTTGCCTTTGAGAATTTAATTGTTGATTACTATATGAATAAAATAACTAAAAAATCATTTGGTGAAAAAGAGAATATCCTCAATTTAGTTCCAACGCAAGACAATGATACAAAACTCGTTTGGGTCTTTGGTTGACTTTTACATAGTTTTTGCCGTTATAAATCAAATCATATTATATCATTGCAGCTTCCAACTCCCCTATATAAATACGCTTTCTTTGCCCATAACTTCTTCTCTATCTGTTGAGAAATTGTAGGGCTAATGGAGGCAGCAAAGGGAACGGTGACTTGTGGGTCTTGGATTCGTAGACCCTGCAATGTTAATTTTGCGGTCTTGGCAAAGTCGTCTTCTTCCTCCGCTTCTTTAATCGAAATTTTCTCCTTCGATCCCAATACTACTTCGCTCTCTCCCTCTCCTCTGGTTTATTTCTTTCTCTCGATCAATTTTGGGAATTATTTAGCTTTGCTTGTTTGGTTTTCTTTGGGGAATTATTAGGGTTTGCTTTTATTAGGGGTTTTTATTTTGCAGGCTACTTATGTGCTTGAACAAACTGAAGGTGATATAGTAACAATTGCTGTGCATCCAAGTGGAGATCATTTTATATGTTCTACTACTAAAGCTGGCTGCAAGTGAGTATCTATCTATTTTGTGGTTTTAAAATTTGTAATTCTTGATGAATCCCTAGTTCTTCTAAAAGTTTTTAACACCGTGTAACTGTGTTTAATATTCAAAATATGGTGACTTAGATTCTTTTGAATTGAGTTTCCATATCCACGGTTGTCATAGCTGGCTAGCCCAATGAGTCTTTGTGACTTGTGAAATAATTCAAAACAAGAGCCAAGTATCCACGTCCATCCATTAGACTCTGTGTAAGTCAGAGAGAGATACTCCATAACTAGTGTACAACTGTTAATTGCTGAGTATGTTCTGGTACCTGGTTATCTTGACTTGGGTTTCCAACAGTTTGAATCGGTGTTGGCCAGTAGGATAATACACCTTTTGTTTTGTTTCATTTTATTTGTCAATTTTGAATATCAATCAAATTTTCACCATTTTTCCATTTTTACCCTTGTATTAATTAGGAAAAAGATTAAGTTTTATGAAATCATAAGTTGGTAACTAATGAGAAAGCTGATTTCATTATTAGTCATTTTATTAGTATAATAATTTTCTTATTGGTTTTGATGAAAAGCTTAAAAATGACTATTAAAAGGACCTGGAGGAGTATTAATCAGGTTATGATACAGATTGCCCTTTTCTATATAGCATGAAAATGGATACTTAGAAATGCCACTTCTAAAAAATAGAGGAAATAGAAATTGATGTGTGATACAAATATATATTTATAAACATGTAAAACTAGTAAAATGTTTCATACATTTTTGCTCTTTCGGAAAATAGAAGAATAACACGATAACCAGTTGAAAACATCAGAAAAAAAGATTGTGGAAATCAAGATAATGTGAAGAAGTTGCAAATGATCAATTGAGAGCTTTAATATGAAGAAGAAAGTTTGATCTGGAAGAGTTCTTGTAGTTAGAAATTGGAAGCTAATTTTCCTGAAACAGTTCAATCAATAAGTATGAACTGTTTCAGGAAAACTTTTGTTATGGAATGAAGATTGGTGCATCTGATGGTCTACTACCATCAAATTTCATAGCTATCCTATGTGAATGTGAGAGATCAAAAGCTTAACAAAGATTCAGATGGTTTAGTTATGTTTTTTTCAGGGACGACAATCAATGTTGTCGTTTAGGTTTGAATTAGTTCAATATGAAGTTCTATTTGTGGTGTGGAATGCAACTTGCTTAATTTACTCTGTTTATTACCTGTTGAATATCCTTTGACCTTATGATGGTATCAAGTATTGACTATTGAGTTTTTTAACTGCAATGTGCAGACTCTTTGAATTGCAAGGCGAAGAAACACATCTAAGGCTTCTGGCCCAAGAATTACCTTCTCTTCAAAGTGTTGGGCCCCAGAACTGCTTAGCCTTTAGTGTTGATGGATCTCGATTTGCAACTGGCGGAATGGTGAGCTATAAATTGTGCTTCATTATTTGTGGAATGCATACATATATTTTGAAATGTACAAACTTGGGAGGGGTAAATGAGGAATTTGATATTGGTGTATAATGAACTATAGGATGGGTTTCTTAGAATTCTAGAATGGCCGAGCCTTCGCATCATCTCAGAAGAACCAAAAGCACACAAATCGTTCAACGATATGGATATTAGGTTAGTTTTCTGTCCTTTATTACTAATGTAATTCTGTGTGGTTTTTCAGAAAAAGTTTGGTGTACAAATTCACGTGGCCTACAGATAAAAATAACACTGATATTTTCCGCTATTCATCGGAAACTGTTATCCTAAACTTTGTGGTCTTGGAATTAAAATTCGCCATTTTCAGGGGAAAATGTGTAATTTTGTTTATTGTTCTTTCTAGAAGTCGTGTTTTTGTATCTAAATGTTGGAAAGACATGTGCTTTTGGCCTATTGAAACCTTTATCAGATGTGAAACTGCATAAAGAACCAGTTTTTCCACTTATTTTATGTCTGAATTGATAGTTTATTAATGAGCTAATGTGTATGGAATCCAATCCTTGGTTTTAATTTTGTTTGGAAATTGCTTCTGTCTTTCTAGCCTAGATTCTGCATTTTTAGCCTCAACGTCATCTGATGGTTCTGCAAGAATATGGAATATAGAAGATGGTGTACCTCTAACAACTTTAACACGTGATTCGGTGAGCTATTTAGTCTTGAGATATTATACATGTTTTTTACCAATGTCAATGTTTCATGGTGCGCTTTTTCCATGTAGGATGAAAAGATAGAGTTATGTCGATTTTCCAAGGATGGGACTAAGCCATTTTTATTTTGT
This sequence comes from Euphorbia corollata, assembly GCA_948277035.1. Taxonomy (NCBI): domain Eukaryota; kingdom Viridiplantae; phylum Streptophyta; class Magnoliopsida; order Malpighiales; family Euphorbiaceae; genus Euphorbia; species Euphorbia corollata. The sequence continues at coordinate 7,246 of CAOJBI010255157.1, forward strand.
TCTGTTCAGAGAGGTATACTCATTTCCTCGATGTACTGAGCAAATAATGATTCATTCTTTCATGAAAAACATAAATATCAATTTACTGGTCTAGTATTGTTCAATCAGGTGATAAAGCTATAACTGTGGTTTATGATATAAGCACATGGAAGAAAATTGGGTATAAGAGGCTGCTTAAAAAACCTGCGTGTATAATGTCTGTCAGCCTGGACGGGAAATATCTTGCTCTGTAAGCTCTTACCATATACAGTTAGTTTTCTTTTTTTAACTTTCTTTGATGCCATTTTGTACGTTTTTTCATTTTCTGTTAACCAAATAAAAATGAGAATTTTTTTTCTGGTGTATTTTTCGAATTTAGATTTGGATGTTGTCTACTTTGGTGCAGTACTTATGGAGGTACCTTAAAATGTTTGAAATAGCACTATAGTATAGCTTATTGTCTTCTCCTGAGATTTGTGCTAGTGATCATTGTCAGAGTAAAACAAAGTACAATATTTGTGTACTTTTATCGTATAATTCTCTTCTTTTTATATATAGGGTGAAATTGGTATTCACTCCCTTTAAAATTTTATATTGACATGGAATCTCATAGATCCAGCTGGCCACAAACTTGAGATATTCAGGTCAATAAGTTTCTAGGTATATGTTGTTTTTTAATCTTGGCAAAGTTGGGCTTTTCCATTACACTTAAATGATATTTGAATACACTTCTTTGAGGCCACAAATGTGATTTTTACCCTAAAATCTGATAAATGAAGTTACCCTTGGTTGATTTCTGAAAACACGACTACCTTAGTGGTGGAAAAGTCTGTCAAGGTCCTCAAGGAATATATTATTCAAGTCCAATATTGTTGACTTTTAAAAATAAAGCGTTTTTTAAGAGCTTAGGTCGGTGGACTATATTTGACATGCGTATTTTGTTGATTCTAGAGGAAGCAAAGATGGGGATTTGTGTGTAGCTGAAGTAAAGAAAATGGAAGTGAGTCACTGGAGCAGGAGGCTACATTTGGGAACACGAATTACATCTCTCGATTTCTGTCCCAATCAACGGTATGTTGATCCTGATTATGATTTTCTACATAAAAATGAACAATTCTTGAATGAATCATCAAGCTGATACATATATTTTAAGGCATCTTTGGGTTGAACAGGTTGTGTTTTCTTGATTGTTCTCATTACGATTGTGTCAGATGCGATTAAGCGATTGTGTCAGATCCGATTAAGCAATTACTTTCTACTGTTTCTTCTTTATATAATTAAGTCATAATATGTTAGTGCATCACACACCAATATGAAGTGCTTTCTGCCCTATCATAATCTAAAAATATCAATTTCACCCCGTAATGAGTTGTCAGCCATGCCGTTAGTTAGCTTATTATGTTAAACATTATTTTCCAGTTTCAGTTAGGAGTGAATTTGCACTTTTTTAGTTTTACATTTGATTTAAAAGGCCATTTTGACTACCTATGAGGGTGCTCAGCTGGTAAGAAAGTGACATGTGTCACTACACCCTACCTAGGTTCGGTTCCTGCAGGATTGTTATGTTTGCCTTGTTGCAAGTTCTTTAGTGGCTTTGAAACCTTTCGTGATTTTTCATTTTTGTGACCCAGGTCTAGAAATGTCTCTCCAATCCCTTATTGTTGTCTATCTGTCTATCCCCTAAAAAATAGGGGCATAAAAACTTTTTGGGCCAATGTGGTTCCTGTGCTATACATGTTACCCAATTGGGCCCCGTGCTATTCAATTTGTTACATTTTTTTAGTACCTATTATGTGATCTTTTGCTACAATAGTTTTTTTTAGCACATTGGGTCCTAAAAGCTAAGTAATTGCATTCCACAAGGAATTTAACAATTGAATAGCACAAAGACCAAAACAGTAACTATCTACATAGAACAAGGACCAAATGGAGAACATGTATAGAAGGAGGACCCAAAAGGACCTTATGCCAAAAAAATTAGGGATAGTTATGTTTGATTATAATTTTATAAATGACTTTTTGTTGATATGGTTGGTTTCTTATAGGGTAGTACTTACTACTTCTGATGAATGGGGCGCGGTGGTGACAAAGCTAAATGTTCCTGCTGATTGGAAAGGTCTCAGATCTATTTTCTTCTCACTATTCTATTCTATACTATACACCATAGTAGTCAAAGGAATGACTAGACTCTCAGGCGCGGCCTTGATCCTTTAGGGGTTTAGGCTAAATTTTGTGCCTTTAACGACCTAAGGCGTGGCCTTGCACCTTGAGTGCGCCTCAGCGCCTTGATACATTATTATGTTTTGCATTGTGTGATAAAAGCTGCTGACCCGTGTGCAGAGTGGCAGATTTACTTGTTGCTTGCGGGGCTATTTCTGGCATCTGCTGTAGCATTTTACGTGTTGTTTCAGAATTCTGATGCATTTTGGCACTCTAAAAATCAACCACTTAAACCCAAGTTTCAGTCTATTTTACCAGATCCCCAGTCCGATAATGTCTTTGTGCCTTTGGACATGTGACGATGAGGACGACGAATTTTTCAAAGTATTAGAACTTTGAAATAAAATGTCAGATTGCTTCCTTAACTTACAGAATCAAATTATCCTTAATTAGGCTTCAAAGTCGAATTAGTTCAAAGTCATGTGTTTCAGCTCTTTGTAAACAGTGTTAAATTAAGGAGCTGAACCGATTCAAAAAGTTTGTCTCGGTGAAATTGGACACCATTGAAGAGAGATGAAGGGCTATTTGTACCATTCATCTTAAAAGTATGATCGCTTCCTACATTGTAACATCTGGTAATATCTTATTATTTTTTAAGTTTTTCTTCATAATTAAGGATTTTTTTTTTGTGAGATGATGGGAAGTGTACCAAAAAATTGAACTTCATTTTGATTTTATTTAGCAGTTCCATATGCATGGCGGGTGCCCCTTGGTTTAAATAATTTTTTTTTTATGGACTAATCGTTGCTCGTTAGATAGAATTCTGTTTGATTTATAAATTAGAGATGTACGGTTACAGAATTATTATTTGGTCCATGAGTTGATTGATTCATGAATGGTTAAATTTAAATGGGTAATATTTCCAAACTTTGAAGGATTAGACTTCGATTTGTTTTATGTAGAACAAGCATTGTATAATCTGTAATGAAATCATATCAAATCATTTTTATCATACAACTTTAAAATATTATTATTATATTGCAAATTGATTTTATTTTAAAGTAGAATATGGTTGATAAAATGGCTAGATACTTGAAAATTTCGAATCATTAAATTATTTACATATACACCATTTCATAATAGAAATTAAACGTCTTATACAACAGATTTGCAGATCGCGTCTTTTTATAAATTTGGAATCAATCTCTCTACTCTGTTTTTCTAACGATTTTGAAATTCAAGCTTAATTTGTATTTTTATATAAAATCTAAAAGCTTAATCTGACGCATCCTTTTTGAATTTTGAGTTTGAGCCAGGTTATGTATCTGTCCAAGTTTGTCCTACAAAAAAATAAGTCCGGGTAGACTATAAGGACTCGTTTGGTTGGTGAAATGACTATTCCGTGGAATAGGAGAAAAATGAATGGAAAAATGTAAAGTATTGCATAGAATTCCTAAAACGGATGGAATATCTATTCCTAACTATCATACATTTCATGGAATAACTATTCCTTACCGAGAGGAGGAATAGCTATTCCATGACATGTATGATAGTTAGGAATAGCTATTCCATCCGTTTTAAGGATTCTATACAAAAGCTCTACCAATTCTAATATTTTTTCATTCATTTATCTCCTATTCCGCGGAATAGTCATTCCGCCAACCAAACGAACCCTAAAAGTAGTGGGTCTGTTTTTTTAAAGAAAATTGTGCAATTGTAAGAAAATTCTTATGTTGTGATGGACCTCAACTTTCAATCTCAATAACCTTTTTTTAAATTTGTAAGAGATTGTGAGAACTTTTGTACTTTATATTAACACCATAGTTGACTTCTATATTACTCCAGAGGATTGACTTTTTATTTTCTTTGAATTTATGTTTCCCAGTGTATGGATCGTGTCTACTCAGTTAGGAGTATTATATTATGTGATTATGGATGCCCACCATTAGCTGTAGATTCGTCAATTACTGTTTATTTTGAATTCATCTCCCCTAGTACTAGTATATTTATGCATTTAAAACTTTTATTTTAGTTTCAAATTATTTTCAAATTTCGAAAAAAAAAGTGCAACTTAACCTTAAAGTGAATCAAATTTATGACCTACCCAATCACAAAATAAAATTTTTGTTACTATAATGAAAATTAAGTTGACGCACCTATTAAATTATTATTTTATATAATATGTTACCTTTTAGCATGTTGAAAAATGGGTTTAAATATTTATAGCAAATCTCAATACAGAGTATATGTTCTTCTTGAATTTGATCTGAACTTTCACTTGTTTCAAGGTCCTTAAACTTGGTAAAGTGTTTTAGTTTGTTATTTGAACGTGTTAACTTCTGGTTAGTTTGACTTTTTAAATATGTTACTTTATTGATTTTTTTTATCATAACACGTGTGATTTAGAGGAAAAACTGATGTCATTTTGGCAATTTGATGAGGTTTGCAATAACAATTTCCATTTAAACGGGCAAAACATGCATTATGTCCGGTGTTTTAAAATGCGCTAGGCGCTAGTTGGCAGAAATGACCTTTTGCGGTATTGGTGGGGATTAATCGAGGTATAGGCGGGGAGTGCCAGCCTTGGGTAGGGTACAAGGGGCGCGCCTGCCTAGGGC